>BOPN01002757.1:101434-106434 GCA_017312705.2 Penaeus japonicus | reverse complement strand
CTTCTTGGTGAGTGTCTAGGTACTTTTGGAAGCGAAGCCTGGGGTATGTTGTGGTGTTTGTGTGGTAGGTTTGGGGTTGATTATTTTTGGGTTTTGAGGGATTTTTCGTTGGGATTTTGCGTGTGGTGAGCCAGCCAGGCAGCCGTCTGTCCGTGCAGCTGTTTTCTGGCAACAAGTTCTTTTGTTCTGTAATTTTTCCCCCACCATGCTTTACCGATGGTGAGAAGTGAATCGCTCTTTTACCTTATTATGACTGGGTATATTTTTGTTCTTACAACTTTTTAATAAGTTCTTAAAACGAGAAAGTTCCTTGTTAACATGCCGGCTGGTGTTGGAGGGGTGGTGTGGGGTGGGGGTGAGGGAGGGGGTATAACGGAGGAATAGATTAGTCTAAGGTCCATTAAAACATGCAAACGTATTTACACTTGCATAGCATAGGCTCTTTTTTCTTAAGTTTCACAAAATCTAAGGTGTATTTTGACTAGAAATAAGACGACGCCGCCGCCACGCCCGGAAAGCGTGGCTGGCTGGCTGGTCGGGTGTGCCGGCTCCCACCACCACCATATGGGACCGTGTTTTGCACTTGGTTACTGCTTTGTTACATTAGTTCCTTCGTGTTTCTATTTAAATTGGGTAGCAAAGAAGCTAATAACCTAGAGAATATATTATGATTACCAGAAATGTTAAACTTGTAGCTTAAAAGTTCGTGTTAAACTGTTAACTTGCTATATATCCTAAGTCTTGCGTATTTATTTTCAATTATTACTTTTAAGCTGTGCAGTTGGATTAACACTATAAATTCATATTTTAGGAAATTTGACATACTTCCCCATTTTTCCAGATCAACGAGCTTCCGGTCTAACTCGTTCTAACTCGCAACCATGGGCAAGGAGAAGATCCATATTTCCATCGTGGTGGTGGGCCACGTAGACTCTGGCAAGTCCACCACGACCGGTCATCTCATCTACAAATGTGGTGGCATCGACAAGCGTACCATCGAGAAGTTCGAGAAGGAGTCCTCCGAGATGGGCAAGGGCTCCTTCAAGTACGCCTGGGTGCTGGACAAGCTGAAGGCTGAGCGCGAGCGTGGTATCACCATCGACATTGCCCTGTGGAAGTTCGAAACCAACAGGTTCTACGTGACCATCATCGATGCCCCTGGCCATCGTGATTTCATCAAGAACATGATCACGGGAACCTCCCAGGCTGACTGCGCTGTGCTGATCGTTGCCGCCGGTACTGGCGAGTTCGAAGCTGGCATCTCGAAGAACGGGCAGACCCGCGAGCACGTGTTGCTGTGCTTCACCCTGGGTGTAAAGCAGCTGATTGTTGCCGTCAACAAGATGGACAGCACCGAGCCCAAGTACTCCGAGGAACGTTTCAAGGAAATCCACAAGGAAGTGAGCGCCTACGTCAAGAAGGTCGGCTACAACCCAGCTATTGTCCCCATCATCCCCATCTCCGGGTTCAACGGCGACAACATGCTGGAGAAGTCCGAGAACATGGGTTGGTGGAAGAAGCAGAAGATCTCTCGCAAGAGCGACAACTATGAATTCGAGACCCTCTTCGATGCTCTGGACAACATCGAGCCCCCCACCAGACCCCTGGACAAGGCCCTCCGTCTTCCCCTTCAGGTAAGCATCGTCAAGGCTTGATTTTTATTAATGATTTTGTTAAATCTAGATGTAAATGCCTAAAGTAGATTGAACCAAGTTTTGCCAAGTAAATGTAACGAAAGGATAGTTTCTGCTGCAGTAATTGGTATTTCCAAAATGAGGTACTAATGTGGTATTCCTTTTCTTGTAGGACGTATACAAGATTGGAGGTATTGGAACAGTGCCTGTGGGCCGTGTGGAGACTGGTATCCTGAAGCCAGGTATGGTTGTCAACTTTGCCCCCACTGGCCCTACCACTGAGGTGAAGTCTGTGGAGATGCACCACGAAGCTCTTACCGAGGCCGTCCCCGGAGACAACGTTGGCTTCAACGTGAAGAACGTGTCCGTGAAGGATCTGAAGCGTGGTTTCGTGGCTTCCGACTCGAAGAACGACCCTGCCAAGGAAGCCGCTGACTTCACTGCCCAGGTGATCGTCCTCAACCACCCTGGCCAGATCCAGGCTGGCTACTCACCTGTGCTGGATTGCCACACCGCTCACATTGCCTGCAAGTTCGCTGAACTGCTGACCAAGATCGACAGGCGTACTGGTAAGGAACTGGAGGCAGGACCCAAGCACGTCAAGTCTGGAGACTCGTGCATCGTCAAGATGGTTCCCAGCAAGCCCATGTGCGTGGAGACCTTCCAACAGTATGCTCCTCTTGGACGTTTTGCTGTGCGTGACATGAAGCAAACGGTGGCTGTGGGTGTGATCAAGGAGGTCAACAAGAAGGATCAGTCTGGCAAGACCACCAAGGCCGCAGAAAAGGCCCTCAAGAAGAAGTAACCTACATCTTAAAGGCATAGAGTTTTACTGTGTTATCTAGTCTTTAAGATGAATAATTTTTTTTATAAAATAAACCTAATGATTTATTTGATTTATTTGTGACCCATTTTCATTTTCTGGAAGAAAGTTTAAGGACACAGTATTATTACTCCCATAATTCTAAGTTCATCAATCTCAAGTTAATTAATGGAAGTGTTTGATAAACAGGAATAACATTTCCTTCAATAGTTTGTAGACCTATTGAAGAGGCATTTCTCTCTGCCTGTATCTCCATTTGAGTTTCATGCTGAATACAAAATTGCATTTTGTGCATTAAATGTTGGTGTAAAGATTAAACTTTGTATCTTCAATTGAAACAAGAATAATATTGTGAAGCAGATATTCCAATATCTAATATAAATGGCCATGCTCTAAATACCTTTAGAATTGAATTGCTTAGGGGAATTATGTCCATGCAAGTTTAAATTTGATAATCAGGCTGTACCATTAAAAGGTTATTTAAAAATGAACTTGATATTGTAGAAATTACTTGTCCACTAAATATGAACCCATGAAAATAAAGATCTAGAAGCACAAATTGAAGTTGAGTAAATCTTTAAAGGTAAGATGTCATAGCTAACCATGTTTAGCAAAGCCTTACCAAGACTTCCTGCTGAAATGCAAGATTCATTGATCTACAAACTAGGGGGAAGAGGTATTAATGTAAGGATAAAGAAAACGGTGTTTACATTTATATTTAATGACTGGAACTTTACAGAAATATGAAAGCAGATATCAATTGCTGCTATCCATAGTTGTCATTGTTGTAGTATTCATGTTTGACATACTAGTGGCAGCATCCACAAGGGCAGTATGGATGTCCTTTGCATAAACAACTTGGTTTCGAACAGTAGAGAGGTAATGGGCATATTTTTGGACGTCCACTGGAGGTGTTGAAATCGGATTAGGTGTGTATTTTTGGGAAGCTGCACCTTGGAGCTGACAATCGATGGCCGTTTTCTGCAAAAGAAACCAACTATTAAGCATGTAAAGATACCTTCCTAATCTGTCATCATAATTAATGATTAATTTCATTAATAGATTAACAAAAAGAAAAAAAAAATTGACTACTGCTGACGGGGAAAAAAAAAAGTACTTTGCACTCTCCATAACTGCTTTGTGTCAAAACCATTTGTCTATGAAAGTTGCCATTTTAAAAATTGTCCTAGATATGCACTCATGCCAATGACCAAGATGTTGACAGGCCCAATAATTTTAATAATTATCAATCCTCATCTGCTGTTAACATTTACATTACTAATAGTAAACTTTAGTGTGCATATCAGAAGGACTGGCATAGGTGTAAAAAGAAACCTAGAAAAGTTTCTAATCTTTCAGTAAACTCTGAATACAGGAGCCATATAACTATGTTATTCTGATGTTGTCTAACATCCACAGATTATGATAATTGCTTCACCCTTCTGAGACAGGCCACATCTTAAGATATGTATTTTCTATTCTTTTCTACTCTTACGCTATGAACTATGAGTCTGCATATGATATATTAGCAAAGTGATACTAATTGTTATTTGGTACAAGTCATCTTGACTGAAGGAATAAATAGCTTGTAATTTTAAAAGATGGGAAAATGCAGTACGAAAGTGATCTCGTCCAGCAAAAATGCCTGTCACAGAAGGGTCGATGTTTGCTCTTGCATGGACTGAAATATGTGATATCTGAAGTTGAAGACCATGATGACCTCGATCACAAATCTTCCCCATGAGAAGAGAGACATATGGGAAAAATCACAAACTAACAGCAAATAGTATATTGGAGTTGATAACAAGATACTTCAGAGGAAAAAATGGATTTCCAAACTTCCAATGAAATCTTATAACTTAACTCTAGGAGACTGTGAAAGCCATACAAAGTTGACAATCTTTTTGCTTAAAATGTTACTTTTCATGTAAGAAAAAATTTTGTGTGTGTGTATGTGTGAAACTGCATGGAAAAGAACAATTCAAAGGTTTGGGTAAATTGAAGTCAACCTTTTTTTTTTTTTTTGTATGAAACTGTCTTTCAAAGCTGCCCTAAGAAGCTTGCCACCTGCAGATACTTAGAGATAACATTTGACCAAATATTAGCCTATATGTATGCACCATAACTCAAAAGAAGTTTGGCCAAGAAGTAGCAAATGATGTCTTGATATCTATACCAATACCATACCAGCAGACCCGGTGTACTTAAAATACAACTGTACTGTGTCTGCAAAAAAAAAAAAAAGTTGCCTAACAAATAGAAAATGTGAAGAAGTGGTATTCCTTGCACAATTTCCTCCCAGTGTGCTGGAGAAATTGGGAAATGTGCTTGAGTGGAAGCCCTATGCAATTTGGTGGATGATCTTCCTGTTTTTATTAAGGACTAAACCACATATTATTTACAATTTATTTCTAACTTAACCCTCTCTGGACGGGTGGTACAGTACTGTACCGCTCATTCAAAAGCCCAGTGGCCGGGCGGCACAGTATTGTGCCAGCCATTTAATTGATTTAGGCCTAATAATTCGAAAGCCCCGGCATTGG
>BOPN01002757.1:48934-63934 GCA_017312705.2 Penaeus japonicus | reverse complement strand
CCAGACATGGTTGTGAACGCCAGGTGACAGTGGAAACTCACGAGCTTGGACGAGGCTCGATCTGCTGACCACAGGGATGGGTGATTGGCTGAGATGAGATGGGATGAGATGAGATGGCATGATATGGGATGAGATGTGATGGGATGGAATGAGTTGTGATGGGATGGGATTGAGATGTGATGGGATGAGATGTGATGGATGGGATGAGATGAGATGAGATGAGATGGAATGGGATGGGATGGAATGGAATGGAATGGAATGGAATGGAATGGAATGGGATGGGATGGGATGGGATGAGATATAATGGGATGGGATGGGATGGAATGAGATGTGATTGGATGGAATGGGATGGAATGGAATGGGATGGGATAGGATGGAATGGGATGGAATGGAATGGGATGGGATAGGATGGAATGGGATGGAATGGAATGGAATGGGATGGAATGAGATGTGATGGGGTGGGATTGAGATGGGATGGGATAGGATAGGATAGGATGGGATAGGATAGGTTAGGACTCTACCCATAAGATGTGGCAGACATCAGTCATTGCTCTGAGGATGATTGGGGTAATGGAATGATTAACCCATTGCAGACAGGGATAGATTTGCTTGCCCAGTTCCCAGGACAGGCACGAGTGACACCTATGTGGCAGCCCAGATAGGTTTTATTTCTGCGAGGCAGCTTCACGCAACATATCACAACCTTTCCCACTCTCTTTCATTCACTCATTGTAAAACTAGACCCATTTTTGTGTTTGTCCTTTTTTTGTATTCTACTACATTGTGAGACTTGCATGTGTTATATGACAGGCTCTATCAATGTTGCAGTTGACTAAAATTGTAGTATAGAGTCCATAATAGCTCATTATTTTCTTTATACTCAGTTTGATAGAAGCATTGATAGGAGGACAAAAAGCAACTTAATTTTTTCATGTCCTGTCATAAACAAGTACAAATAAATGAACTGTCCACAATGAAGATAACATGAAGAGGTATGGAAGAAGGAAACCTATGCTTATGACTGCAGCACAAGACTGTCTTACTGGCACAAGGGCAAATTGTAGACACTAGGCAAGGTTTTAGTCACCTTCCTCTTCTTGTTCTGCTTGCACATTCTTCATCGCAGGCACCTTTGAGCAGGAGGTCAGCATCTTACTATGTGTCATCGCTCTCTAAGATAATGTTTGCTAGAGACCATAGATGGGTCCCATTTAAGGCTCTCTCTGCTGCTGGTGCTAGGAGAAAGTGGTGCCATCTAGGTTTTGGATTTTAGATTAAACCCAATTTGCTTAACCCACACAGGACGGGTGGTACAGCATGTGTACCGCGCGTTCAAAAGCCCAGTGGCCGGGCGGCACAGTATTGTGCCAGCCATTCAATTGATTTAGGCCTAATAATTCGAACGCCCCGGCATTTGGACATTCAAGGCTAGAATTCCCCCGTCGAGGATGGGTTAATATTATGGCAGTTATAGTAATTATGATTGCAGTTGTCATCATCACTCACTAAATAGAGTTGTTACTTATTGCATATTAGAGAAAATCAATGATACACGCTTCCCCACTGTCAAATATGGCATGCTGACTATCGTCATGTGTGTCACAACGCCCGCCGTCCAAAATACTTGAGCATCACATATGTCATGGTACCCGTCCACATGAGTTAAAGAGTGAAAAGAATTGTAGCAGTTTTGTGCAGTTAGTTATATTGGGCTTTGTCATCTTGAGTTTCATTTATTATAGGAAATGAGGTTAAAAGAATCACAGGTTTGATTATGGCTGACTTTTTTTTATTGATTTTTGAAATATTTCTTATATTTTAAGATGATTTTCTTCCACTTTCATCTTAAGAAATGTATTAGTTTTAGGGGAAGGAATTACATACAGTTTGGGCAGTATGGCAGATATAACAACATATGACTGTTGACTAATTTTGATTTCCTTCCTTTTCTGTGTCACAGGCCCGCATTAAGAAAATCATGCAGACAGATGAAGAGGTTGGAAAGGTGGCGGCAGCTGTTCCAGTCATCATTTATATCCTTTTAAACAAGGAGTCTTGAATTTATGGTCTTTGTATTGCCATTGATGTTATAGTTTCATATGTTAATTGTGGAAGTGAGTGTCTGAATGTGAGTGAGTGGTTGAGTGAATGAGTGAGTGAGTAAAGAAGTTAGTGAGTAAATGGGTGGATGGATGAATGTATGAATGAATGAATGAATGAATGAATGAATGAATGAATGAATGAATGAATGAATGAATGAATGAATGACAATAAAACGGTAAGACAGTAGGTAAATAAAGGAAAAAGACAACAACAGTACTTATGAGAGTTCATACAAATAATGATTAATTAGTCATGAGCCCATTGCAGACGGGGATAGATTTGCTTGCACAGTCACCAGGATGGGTTTTATTTTAGAGTGAGGTAGCTCTGCACAGCATACCTTAACTTTTTCCGCTCTCATTCAGTCACTCATTGTGAAACCGTAGGCACTTTTATATTCTATTGTATTGAGAGACTTGTGTGTGTCATATGACAGGCTCTATCAATGCTGCAGTTGACTAAAATTGTCGTATAGAGTCCATATCAGCTCATTATTTTCTTTAGAGAAGCATTGCTGTTTTATGTGAGGACTAAATGCAAATTCATTTTTTTATATTTTTATTAGTGTACTGTTGTAAACAAATATGAAAAATGTAACCATCCACTATAAAGATAGCATGAAGAGGTATGAAAGAGGAAGGAAACCTATGCTTATGAGTGAATGCCACAGAACAAGGCAGCCCTACTGTCACAGGGGCACATTGTAGACACTGTACCTAGTTTGAGTCACCTTCCTCTTCTCATTCTGCTTGCACATACTTTATCACTGATACTTTAGAGCAAAATGTTACCATCTTGCTGTGTGCCATTGCTCTATAAAGAAAGTGCTTGCTAGAGACCATGGATGGTTGCTAGTCAAGGCTCTCTCTCCTGCTGGTGCTAGGAGAAAGTGGTGCCATGTAGGTTTTAGATTTTAGATTAAACTCAATTTACTTAATATTACGGCAAAGATAGTAATTATGATTGTGATTCTTATCATCACTCGTTCATTACTCATTGTACAATAAAGAAACACGGTGATCCCAAATCCCCCAACATCATGTATGTCCTGCCATCGGGCCAAAAACTCCTCGTCATGATACGTGTCTGTAATAGGGTAAGAAATATTGGCAGGATGAGTGCATATGATAATTATATACACCATGTTCAGATAGATATGGCATGTCTGGCCAAGTTTATGAATTTGTAGATAATCAATGAAATTTTGAAGGGTATGGGCTTTTACAATGTGTACAGCATTTTCAGTGCATTTTCAATTTTCCTTAATTAACCTGTATTCACCTAGAGGATTGGAGCTATTTGTTGAGTCACTTCTTACACGTGCAGGAGAAATTACCACAGCGCGGCATGCACGAACACTGACGCCAGCCCACTTGTAAGTTATCGTATATATTTATTACAACTTCTTTAATGCAACATGAAACCTAATATTGAGAAAACTAATTAGACTCAGTACATATCTTATATTATATGAGCAGGTACATTAAATATGCTAATAATTTTTGCCTTTCTGCATCTCAGAAAGCATTGTATTATGGCAGAAAGGAGATTTGACTTCCTGCAGGACCTTGTGGCTTCTGTTGCGGACATCAATGCTGACGGGGACACTGAGCCAGGAACCCCTACTCCACGCACTCCCATGACACCTGTAACACCTTCATTTCCCACACCAGGAAGTGCACCAACAACTCCTAATACACCTTCAGCATACCCTCTTACCACTCCAGTTACGGCACCTCTGACAGGTGAGGCAGTTTGGGATTTCAGCACCACCGTTACTGCGTGGGCAGGAAGGGAGTGAATTATCATAAACCCTTTAACGACGGGTGACTAGATATCACGTCTAGTGTTTTTTGGGGCACACGCCGGGACGCGTTATATTGTCCAGCCCGGCGTGCGGGAGGAGCCAGCGCTGTGCGGCTGAGAATCCCGACGCGTTAGGCTTATGTGTTCAAGAGTCCTGGAATTTTGGTCTTTTTAAGCCGAAATGGTCCCGTCAGGAAGGGGTTAAAGAATTTATATATTTTTTATAGTAATTTTGATTTGAAATTTGAGTATTGCTCTTATGATAAAACTCGTTCACCATTTTTCAAGATGGGCACCATTTATACAGTGATATTACTTTCACAATAAAATCGCAAAGACTTGTCCTATTTGAATAATCTTGGTGTTGAATCATACATTTTTAACTATGTAGAATCCAATTTGGAACCATAGACTTACTCATTAGCTTCCTTGTACCATAATATCAGTCTGAGAATCATAATTAGGGTAAAAAGTGCCCATATCATCATCAATATGATATATTATTGGATGTACATGTAGGCGGTAGGTGGTGGTTGTGGTATTGTCTGTGTGGTGGTCGGGCTCCCTATTGTATGGAGCCACTTCACCCATCATTGCTTGATATGTTGACCATTGTCTTGGTCATCTTGGCTTTATTTAATTTTCTTGGGCTTGGTCTGGTGTGTTGTGTCCTGACGTACCTGATCTTGAGCTTGATTAACTGTATCTTGATTCGTGGTTGATTCTTGATCTTTACCTAAACTTGGATCTTCTGGTTACTAGGAACTTGTACCTTTGGAGTAACTTTGGAATTACATGATGATTACTTGTAATTATGTTGCCTTGATCGCCGGCACCATGTAAAAACCCAACCAAATGAAAATGATAGCGTCTGAGGAGGACAGATTGGGGACGGGGGTGTAGGCAGTAGGCCCATACTTGTATACCACTTATTGTGTTGCTATCTGCGCTTCTAAACCACATATCTGCAGCTGCACAGTGCTGTGCAGGTCAGACCAAACCAGTAGCATTTGTATTGACTGCAGCATTCCGGCTTGCATCCACACTTGGTCAGCTGCCGGCAACTCTTTGCAATGGTGCTGTCTGGCCAAATGACTTGCCACAGATCTTCTCTCTTGGTCCAGCCCCACTTGGCAGGAGTCTGCATTTCTGGTTGACATACTGTTGACTGACTCCAGATCCATCCCGCCTGGTATGCAGCAAGCTTCACATGCTGCTTCTGCGCTTGGAGGAATGGCTTTGTACTGCCTCTGCTACCGAGCAAACATGTCCAACCTCGCGTCATTGACACCTTCAGCTGTGCTGGATCTGTCATACATCATGACCATGAGCTTTCTAAGGACTCCAGTTCTGCTGAAGATACTGGAAGCCTCATCACATACATCCCAAGTTTGCCAAGCAGACTATTTCCATTTGCCAGAGAATGCTGAAACGACATCACAGCCATTGAAGGCATGGAAGATGATCATACCTTTGCTCTTTTCTGCATGTACAGGAATCCACCTCTTGTTCTGTCCTTGGCCAAAGGCAACACACAACTTCTGCAGACCTAGCTCCTGAAGCACCTACAGAACACTGACTACTGCAATGATGACAACACCAATGTCACTGGATATGACCATGATGATTTTGCTGCCTGCTTCTGTTGCATGCCTGGCATGCACAAAGATCTGCTCGTCAGCTTCTTCATAATGATGCATTTTTGCTATGCCTAGCACTGCAATTATGATATAATTAGATTAGAAATTAGGTGAAAAAAATTGCATTAGAATAAGAAATGTCATAATGAAATAATTGGTCCACTTTTTAGCTGGAAATTGCTTTGTAGTGTTACTCATGTTGCATATTATAGTGAAGTCAATATATATTTTTTTGATAAAGAAAAGAGAAAGATTACTTTCATCACTTGAAAAGGAGTAACAAAAGAAAACATGAGAACAGAACATGATTTATGCTCCATGATTTATATTATGATAATAGTTTATTGTTTATATATTTTTTTCATTTGATTGTAACTTTGCAATGACCGAATTACGTAAGGGCATTCCCAAGACATTTTTACTTATTTGTATTTCAAAGAATTTTTCATAGCTTAGTTACAAATAGACAAGAGACTGGTCATACCTTATACAGTCTGCTCTTAGCCTACAGACAGGTACAGGCATTCCTACATCAGAGGCTCTGGGACACGAGACAATTTTTTTATTGTTTAGATTTGTTAGCGTGACTAATGTTATTCTAATGATTAATTGTGGATGAATTCTGCTTGGAACCAGGTTGAAATGATCTCTCCCCCCCTCTCCTTCCTATCCCCTGCCCCTCCCCCTGCTCCCCCTCCTAAAATTTGTTTACGCACAATGCCTGCTTAGTCAATTAAATAACTTATGTTTTCATTAACCCACTCACACCGGGGCCTTTCCGGCTTTGCGCGGTCGCAATACCGGGGTTCTCGAATGCATAAGCCTAACGCCTCTAGATTCTCGGGCGCACAAGCCGCGAGCCTGGGTTGCCCGCTCGCTCTACCCGAGCACGCGGCTTCCCCTCATAGCACGTCTGACGCGAAAACCACGATACGTGCTATCACGTCAACTGGCGTGAATGGGTTAATTGAATGATAAATACATCCAAGAATATTAATCTACGAGGAAACTTTGATTGTGACATGTTGAGATTGCTTTCAGAAGTGCGATTTTAAGGTGTCTCTAAGCTGGCTTTATTGTTGTAGTAGAAAATATTCTAATAGTGGAAATAGATAATCAAGAAAGTTAATAGGATTCTATCTGTACCAATGGATTCTTGTAGTTTTTGTTTTGCTTAATTTTTGATTCCTTAAGCTGTGATGTATTTAGGATGTGAAAGTGAAAGAGTATTTGATATGCCAAAGGAGCATTGAGGAAGAATTATACAAATAATTGAAATAAATTATAGCAGGTGAGGGTTGGGTGGAAAGCAAAGAACAGAGAGGACGAGGCAGAGGCAGAGGCAGAGGCAGAGGTCGTGGGAGAGGAAGAGGAAATGCTTCAGCGACAGCAGCTGTTGCAGGGCGGGGCACTCCTAAACCCAGGTCAGTAGATGGAAGAACCAGTAATGAACAGAGACAATGATTTTATTTATAATGAATGCATACACATATATACAACAGCATAGCATCTCATTTACCTGCATGCACACACAATTATGATGCAAATTATGCTGGCATACACTTGTGCAAAACTTGGACACACTTTTTCACACTCATGCAGTATGCACACTCTAATGCACACAAGCATGTATACATCTAAAGGCATGTGGTCTCTCATGTGTACACAAGTGGCCTTAACCCCTTCACTACGGGCAGTAGAAAATGCCCTCCACTCCGCATCCAAGCTTCCGGCGCAAGCCAAATTTTAAACGTCACAATTGAATATGACAAGTTTTAAGCCACAATCTCTACACATTTTAAGCCAAAACCTCAACATAATCATCATGTGTTATATATCAAAATATGCATAGTTAACCTCTTCCCCCATGTGCATGTGACAAGTTATTTACATGGGTTGGGAGGAAGATGGAATGAGTGACCTTGGTGGGAGGCCTCACTCAGATGACCAAAGAAAAAGATTAAAATAGCATGGTAAACTAATCATAATAAGTTTTATATTTTTACATAATGTTCCATAAATAAATAATAAAATGATTGCTAGCAGGGCGCATTGGTGCTTCCCCTGGTATAAGCGAATCCCACTCTTATGTAATAATAATGAAAGTCAAGTAATCCATCGTATCATATCCGACCTCTATTCTGAAAGATCTCGTACAGTATCCGGAAGAAAGAAAACTCAATTCCACCAGAACTCAGCCATGACGCAGTATGCACGTCCTCGGGTTTTTCACAAGTGCTGCAAGGACGCATTATATGCGTCCTCGTGTCGAAGGGGTTAAACATGTGTGGCTGTATACATACCTATACTTATGCAAATATAGTGACAGGTAAACACAGATATCTATGCTCATACACACAATCTGTAGATAACATAAAAGTGATGTAAAGTTTGAAATTAAAATAGAGCATTCAGTAAAATGACAAAATCAAGATTCATTTTGATAAGGTCAATTATATTTTTACTCTTCACAAAACCTAATCTCTTTTTCATGCTGAATATGACGTCTTATATGTATCACACTATATAGTTCCATCTCTTAAAACAATAGTACCAGGAAATTATTGGAGTCCGCTAGCTTCTGCACTGGGATTAATATCAAGGTTGCCTGCATGAGATAAACAGAAGTGCATAAATGATGTTTTTTTCAACTTGTCTTTTATTCTATACAAGCTGGTTATTGGTCTTCAATAAACATATAAAGAATAAGGGTTTAGATAAACTTGGAGGGCTATAGCTTAAGAACTAGTGTTGTCAGAGCCATAAACTCCATTGTCATGGCAGGTATAGGTTCCATATGGAATTCAAGCCCACCCTTGCTATGGCATGTATTGTTGCCATCTGTCTTCATTAGATCAATTTTTGTAAATGCTATTTGTTGAAAAGTATCTAGGATATCTTTGTACTTTCTATTTTGGCATCCATTTGCTAACATTTATTTTGTTTGATCTAGGGGACGTCCAAGAAAGGTGGCACCAGCTAAACCAGTTGAGGATCCAGACTCTGACGATGGTCTTTCTCTGGATGTTGATACAGATGAAGATGAGGTGAGGTCTTTCAGAAATCCCCTATCTAATGATGTAATAAAAATGTTGCAGACCTGTTGGTCAAAGCAAATCACTTCTCCCTTCAACCACAAAATGCATAAATTCTTTCCTATGTGAGTCTATGCTTGCTTTATTGTTTTAATGGAAGATATTCTAATAATGGAAATAAAAGATCAACAAAGTTATAAGTATCCTATCTATACCTAATGGAATCATTGCATCATAAAACAAATGAAAATCTGTAATCAAAGCATGATATGCTCTGCATGAAAAAGAGAACTGGAGTTATATGTCAATGTTTCTTTTTGAATTTAGAGAACTACAGAGGAATCTTAAAGATACATAATGTGGGGAAATATCTGTCAACTGTTTAGCAATAATTCAGAGATGAAGGTTAAATTTTTGTGTGTCTTTTAACTTATTGATGCAGAAAAGATTCACTGCCCACTTTGATTTTGTTATATATATATTTTTTTTTTGTACTCTTTTATGTCTCCACATGTGTTTAGTTACCAAGAAACCAATATTAGGTCTACCTTTCCTCATGTTCAACCTGTTCCATGATATTTTTGGGAAAATATTTTTATTATTATTATTGTTATTGATAGTGTTTTTAATGTTATAATAAAGTTAATGATATAAGTAATGAAAATAATTTCCAAACATTTGAAAGAAGGGGGTAACCAGGTGAGGTCATGTATACCTAGTAATTAAGTACTTATGGAGCCACATAGGTGTTATAAAGAAAGAAAGAAAGGAAAAAATAAAAACAGTGGACAGTGTATGTATGCATGCACCCCTCGCACAATGTTTAAATTGAGAAGCTGTATTATCAGTGTAATGCTGATGCCGTCCTATCCCACAGGCTGGATCAGAAACAGATGAGGAGGTGATCGCAGTGGCAGAGAATCCCAGTGGAAACTCCAGAAAGTCGCCTTCACCTCCACAACCAAACCCTGTGCCCAGCCTTAAAACACAGCCAAGGTAGAGAAGCTAAATTTGCAAATCTTTTGGTAATGGCTCTTGTTTTTTTTAAGGCATGCAAGCTGTTGGTTTATTTCTGTTGCCCATTCTACAGTCAAAGCAAGCGAATGATTCTCGTATCCGATGGGTTGAGTCAGGAGCTGGTGTTGTTTTTGGTTCAGTTCAGTTCAGACAGATTTGCGAAGACGTCGCTCTCCGGCCTCTGCCAGCTATGAGTGCTGACTCATCTTATCTAATCTTATCTGATCATCATCGCTGAATTCAATTCAGCTCAGTTATTGGTGTTGATATTGCTATTGTTTTTGTTATATTTCTTTTTTATATTTTTGTTTTCCTTTTAATTGTTTTTGTTTTGTTGTATTTGTTTTTCATTATTATATTTATTATTGATATATATATATATATATATATATATATATATATATATATATATATATATATATATATATATTATATAATTTTTATTTTTATTTTATTTACCCAATTGCTCCGGGATGTTGATAACTGGCCCTCTACGCAATTCCGGGAGGCTACCGCATAGGCCTATACTTATCTTATCTTATCTTATGGCGCCAGGCATTGAAGTGCCGTCACCTTACATGAAGGCCAGAGTTTGGGCCAAGAAGGTGACATCATCACTTCATGCCATCCGGAGGATTTGGTTAATTGTGTTTGTCATTTTTTATGTATTTTTGTTGTTGTGTTTGTTGTTTTTGTAATGTTTATTGTGATGCTGTTACTATTATTATTATGATTCTGATTGATTCTGATTCTGATTGATTCTGATTGATTCTGATTGATGATGATGATGGTGATGGTGATGGTGATGGTGATGGTGATGGTGATTATCATTATTATGCTTCTTTTTTTCAGAAAAGAAAGTCCACAGATGTCTGGCCTGCAGATATCTGTGGGTGGAGGGTTTAACCTTCTGATTGATTCTGATTCTGATTGATTCTGATTCTGATTCTGATTGATTCTGATTCTGATTCTGATTGATTCTGATTCTGATTGATTCTGATTCTGATTCTGATTGATTCTGATTGATTCTGATTCTGATTCTGATTCTGATTGATTCTGATTCTGATTCTGATTCTGATTGATTCTGATTCTGATTCTGATTCTGATTGATTCTGATTCTGATTCTGATTGATTCTGATTCTGATTCTGATTCTGATTGATTCTGATTCTGATTCTGATTCTGATTGATTCTGATTCTGATTCTGATTCTGATTGATTCTGATTCTGATTCTGATTGATTCTGATTCTGATTCTGATTGATTCTGATTCTGATTGATTCTGATTCTGATTCTGATTGATTCTGATTCTGATTCTGATTGATTCTGATTCTGATTGATTCTGATTCTGATTGATTCTGATTCTGATTCTGATTGATTCTGATTCTGATTGATTCTGATTCTGATTGATTCTGATTGATTCTGATTCTGATTCTGATTGATTCTGATTCTGATTCTGATTGATGATGATGATGATGATGATGGTGATGGTGATTATCATTATTATGCTTCTTTTTTTCAGAAAAGAAAGTCCACAGATGTCTGGCCTGCAGATATCTGTGGGTGGAGGGTTTAACCTTGGTGGAGCAGCAGGAACAGGAAGCAATCCAATCACATCTCTGTCGTCTGTACTCAGTGCATCTACAACTGGCACTGGTCAGGGCATTCAAATCACCATCCCTGCATTACCTGCTTCAGGCATAAAAGTGCCTGAAGGTGAGGTGTCACCAGCTGGCAGTGTTACAAAGTCTCCAAACCAATCTCCAAGCACACAACTCACGGCTGGGGCGCGACCTTCATTTGGAGTACCCGTTCCGGTGATAACTTCAGTTCATGCCGTACAGAACAAGCCACAGGGGCCCACCTCATTTACATCATCTGTTAAACCTCTACCTTCTCAGTTGTCAATTAATAACCAAGTTGATGAGGACTATGATTCGTAGTGGCGTAAACTTTGTATTATAATGTTACCTCTCTTAAGTAAGCTAATGATAAGTCTTTGCAAATCTCATTGAACTTGAGAACAAAGTTAAAGATACCTCTAATGATTTGTCTCTCTTATTTAAACCTTTCAACTCATAGTGTCCTTGTTAAGTATCATGATGTAACATACTGGAGACACTAACAAGATTTGAAATGTTAAAGAGGTGGAATAGTATCAGCTGTTAGCACTATTTTAAAGGTGTCATTATGTTTCCATTTGTGATCATTGTATTCAATGCTTGAGAACGTGATATTAAAAGGAAGTGTTGATTTTATGTCCTATGTATATTGAAGGCGGATGCAGATTTTGTCTTGTAAGTATTGTAATGTAAGGAGTCAGATTTTCTCATCAGTGGTATTCTAGTATTATTAATTGTGATAAAAGGTTATTGTGATTCCTTTCTCTTGCTTTGTGAAATATATGTTATGCCAAATATATGATTAGTGAGAGTGCAAAGAAATCAGTATTGCTCATTGCATTGTGCAAACGTGACAACTCGGTCTATTTAATGGATTTATTGTTTTTATACTTTCTGTTGTATTTAATAGAACCTGTGATGTTTTATGTCATTTTCAGAACTTTGAGAAATATTACAAATGGAATTAGAAGGAGATGACACAGGAATAAGAATCCAAAAAGAAAGGTTAAGAGGAAGCCAATTAGTACAGTAATAATGTATAATTAAGGATAGTTGATTCCTTGTGTTGCTAATTGATTTTATGGCATATGTATATTTTCCACGGCATGGATGAATGAGGTTACGGTTCTCAATATGTTTCGGTACAATGAGTACTGTGGATAATACATTAACAGAATATAATATTTTAGGTTATGGATGATGAGAGCACATATTCACAAGAGAGCTGCCAGCTTTTTGATTATTTTTTTTTCTTGCATCTTCTGGAATATACATTTTTTTTATGAATATGTATGTAATATATTTATCCAAGTGAAATATGAATTGGATAGTGTCTTTCATTGGCTCAACCATGTAAAACGTAGTGATAAAAAAAGCCCTGCATATTACTTTTAGATGAGCATTGGTTTCAGAGATTGTTTGCCAGGTAGTGTAGGCAGTGAACCAGCCTACTTACTCTAGTACAGTATTTACCTGTTTAAGCATTTTAATATTAATGTCTCATGTATTGTCATTTTATTATTATTTTTTTTTCTGACCTATGCAATGTGGCTGTCATTTCTGAGGACATTACACCAGTGAAGATGTGTATAAAGGAAAGATTACCTGCTGTGTATTCTTTTGAAGTCAGTAATGAAATGTAATATGAAATATCAGATTAGATAGGTAGAATATACTAATATAAAATTTATCTGTTTTGATGCAGTATATGGGTTTATAAACCAGTTTTAATAAATGGCACTTTAGCAACAGTCAGATGAGCTTTCCCTGTATTTTTATTTGTGCTATTATTGTTATTTTTACTATTATTCATATTAATATTGTTATTTTCAGTTTTTTACTTTTTTATTAGTATTTTTAAGATGATCTTTTATTTATTTATTTTTATTAGTATTTTTGTTAATATTGTTATTTTTATTGAGAAATGATTTTATTTTTTAAGTATTTTCTCTTTTAAGTACTCCATTGGTTTTGTGATATATACCATTCTCTTTATTACCTACCAAGATGAAAATAATTTGCATTGAAGACAAATGCTTCTATTGTTCTTAACTAAGGACAAAGATTTGATCAGATAAGGTTTTGCAAAAGAAAGGTTAGTGTTCTAATTTACTATTTTGAGAAGTAGCTGTTTACAGGTTGTGTATTGTTTTTTTTCTTTTTTTTCTTTTTTTTTTATATAAATCAGATTTTTGCTTCACTTAAGCTGGTTATTTCTTACAGCTTTATTTCACTGCTCAGAATTTCATGTAACCCAGGATCTTATTTTATACTATGGACTATCAATAAAAACTTCATATGAAATAAGAACTTAATATAAAGTGGTTAGAATAAGAAATCAAGTAATGACGATTATTGTTCAATAGGACGGAGTGATAGTTAATTTCACAATATTTTCATAATAAATTCACATCTTAAAAAAAATAATATTGGAATTCAAAATCCCTATTACAGAATTATTGAGAAGAGTGTGTGATCAACATTTTAGTATTTTAAAGACTGATTTAAGAGCATGGTATATTTAATATATCTTGCTCAAGGAGAGTAAAATCATACAAAAATTACATGGTTATAGTTCATACTGCACCAGCTGTAAGAGTTTATGCTTAGGAAGGTTTTCATTTATTGGATTAATGTATATAAGTTTGTTACCTATAGTGTTATGTTCTTTGTAGCTTTGAAGTTAAAGATCCTACAGAGAAAGTCTTAAAATACATATGCTATATTCTCTTACCCTGATAATGCCTGATTATATAACTTGTTGAGTTTTCAACTTGTTTTAAGTACAAAAATAACTTCCTCTCCATGTGCTAAATATGTTATCTTGATATTCTTTCAATGTGTATGTTTCAATTACTTTTTTCATTCATAATGTGTTTTACTTACAGGGATACTGTCATGTTAGGGCTAATGCAATACAAGTGATGCATAATATACCTTGTAAGATGACATGAATCACTGGTTACATTGTGTAACAATATTTTACTACCATAGAAATACAAATCTTGGAATAATGGTTGTTTTCTTTTCATAAAGCATCGCAATGGTACAACAACAACTGATATATATATATATTTACACAATCAGCATTAGCATAATAAAGAAAAGGAAGCTTATGTTTCACTATTTTTATTCTTTAAAATTCCTATAGAAAGTGATTTAGCATATGATGGAAAAGGAAAAATTAAATTCAATTTCCCCCAGTACTTATCTAAAAGAAAGACATTGTAAAAGAGGTTAAACATGAAGTCCACACACTAAGTAAAATGAAAATAATGAGATGGTTTGAACCCTAACCCTCAATTTTAATCAACTGCATCATTGACAGAGCCTGTGATATGACAGATATAATTCTCTAAATACAGTAAACGCACAAAAATTGTAATACTAAAATGGCTCTAGCTTTTATGATGAGCGACTAAAAGAGAATGGGTAAAGTCAAGGTATGTTGTGTAAAGCTGCCTCGCTCTGTTATAAAACCCATCCTGGGGAGTGGGCAAGCAAATTAATCGCCCTCTGCAGGGGGTTAAGAAGGGTTAAAATGTATAATGATTTTTAAGATTACCTGGTAAAATGGCGATCATTGGGAAAATAAACTTAATTGTAACAAGGAAAACAATAATTTTAGATGATAAATTTAATATACCTCAAACAATATTAATTTAAAGGAAAATGATGCTAAGATAAGTTTACACATGCATATGCACATGGACATGCATGCATAAGTAGACACATGAGATGCAATCACTCATGCACATGCAGATACATATGCATGTATATA
>BOPN01002756.1:172500-177500 GCA_017312705.2 Penaeus japonicus | reverse complement strand
GTTTGGGTTTTTAGAACTCATGATAAGTGGTAGAACTTTTTTGATTTTGGGGCACAAATTAATGGTGCGGTCTTTTCTGTTTTGATTTTTAAACTGGACATGTAAAAGTTATGCGTCCAAAAATAAACGGAAATACGTTTTAAATGCTACGAGCAAAAAGTCTGAATACTGATAAGAACTGTCCAACTTCATTTGCTTCAAATAATTTTAGATTGTAATCACAAGACAAAATGATTAGCACTTTTAATTTGTGATCTCCAGCTGATCAACCCATTCTCAAAATAATTTCTTCAAAAGAATGAAATTTTTTAGTTGAGAAGTCTGAAGTCTGTCTGTATGACGAGAAGTTTTTGCAGACCAAAAGATGGAAAGGAATAAATGTTCTTTGTGTAAAATGAAACATTGGTCAGGTATAGACGATGTGGGTTGTCTAGATTGAATTACGTTTCTCCAGAAATACGAAGACTCAGAAAGATCCGAGAAGAGCCCCTGTCCTTTTCTAAGATTATCGCCTGAAATACAAGAACTAATTCAATACCTCTGTGATAGGGAGGTTCTTCTTCCAGATCCAGGAATTTCTTGGGAACATGTGAAGAAATAGTCGTGAGCATCCTTAACTCTGGAGACACAAGTAGGCAAGCAATATACATGCCAAACCATCTTGAAGGATACAGGCTGTCTGAGGAGCTTTTAGGTTGTCTGATGCAAAGCTTGATTGACGTTAGACAGAAAGCAAGTAAATTCTTTTTACAGTTCTCTATTAGGTACTGAAGTTGAACTTCAAAGTATACAAACAATAGATGAACCGTATATTCTTATTAATTAGTTGGAATCCATATGAGGAGCTTATAGTCTGCTTGCAGATTTTGAAGCTTCTGTGTGGCAATACTGACCAGTTTGTGCACATTTCTAGGTTTAGGTAAATCGGTATCCTCACCAGAAGGTTTTGATGTTGTTCAGAGTAATTGGTTTGTAAATTCTTAGTGTGAGAAGTTTTGGGGCAAAAACATGTATTATTCTTAATGTTAAGAATTTAAATATGACTTTCTATACAGGCTTCTGGAAGTATTGTTGAATTACTGGAAAATAGGAAAAACTATATGATGACTAACAGTAAATCATAATTCTTGCTAGTTTATGAATTTATATGCTAAGGCTTAAAAAAAATCAATATTAATGAGAGTAGAGCACTTGATAAAACCTATTTAAGATTTTTACATAAACCAAAAATAACAAGAGATTTTATATAGGTTGCAGAAAATGACAGACTATAAGCAAGAAAGAAATTATTTGAATAGTTTGTATATGAAAGAATGAAGAGACTTTCAGTAAAAAATACCAAAGAAAAAAAAATACACACATATATATATATATATATATATATATATATATATATATATATATATATATATATATATATGAATTTATAAAGTAAAACTAGAATTTGGGGAAAAAAAGAAAAGGAAGAAGTGAAGCATTTCTTTTTGTTGTCATGCGGGTGACATGTTGGATACGGGTGATATGAATATGCTAATGATAATAAATTGTACCACAGGCCTAGGGCGCATGAATGTGCTGAGGGGCTAAATCTTTGTTTTTTACCTATCAGAGTGTTTTTTATTATTGCTTTTTTACAATCATGCTAAGAATAATTATATTTAGTAACAGATGATGGAAATGACCATTACAATTACTATAATTACCATAATATAGATTTGGTTTAACCTGCTGACAATGGGCGACATGCTATCATGTCATGTGGTGGCAGTACTTGCCACTGAGGACACTAAAGTATGTCATGGTTTTTTTTTATGGCTTGTACACCGGCTGATTGTGTGCATAGTGGGTGGCCATGGCCTAAGCGGGCAAATAGCCTACGCATTTAAAATGTTGAGACCAGGCGGAGCCAAAACAGCCCTGGCGTTATGGAGTTAGAATCTCAAACATAGATGGCACTACTCTCGCCTGGCACCAGCAGAAAAAAAGCCTTTAATGGCACCCATCCATAGTCTCTACTGAGCACGAACTTTAGAGAGTGATGACATGCAGCAAGAGGCCAAACCCTGGCTCTATAGTACCAGTGGTGCAGGATTTGGAGATAGAATGAGAAAAGAAAGGTGACCCAGACTATGTGAAGAGGCCAGTATAGCTGGTTTGTGCTGTGGCACTGGCAGCTGTATGAACAGGTCTCTTTCTTCTTCTACACCATGTATGTTTTTTCTGTTCCAGATTGTTATTTCTTTTATATTTGTTTATAAAATTAAATAGATATGTGCTCTCACAAAATTATGCATAAAACATAGTGAGCAAATATGGTCTCTATACTACAATATTAGCTGATTACAAAGTAGTAAAACACAAAATGGTATAATAAAACAAAAAAAATCACAATGAGTGAACGAAAGAGAGTGAGGAAGCCCTAGATTTTTCATGTCATGCTCCATCCCTCTGAAATAAAACCTGGCTGGTGTGCAGTGGAGGTTTTAACCCATTGGTCGTGGTATTAAAAAAAGGTCTGTGCAGTAGGATAGCTGTTTTACATGTCTGGCATGGTGCCATCCGCGTCTATCACCGACTCTGCCTTTGCACCAAATCATGCCATCCGGTGCTAATGGGTTAATAGTACCCAATTTGGGTTCAACCTCAAAAATCATTGCCCCATATCCCATGGGTTAAAATTTTGAAGAAGAAAAAAAAAAGGTGAATTTTCATACCATGCCATCTTTTGAAGTATTTTGTTTAAGTACCAAGAGAATTCAAGCTTTCACTATATATCAGATATGTAACAGGCCAGACCGTAAGTTGGACAGTTCATGGAAGCTTTCCTCACAGATAAAGCAGTGGAGAGGGAATAGTAAGCATGGTTGCTTTTCTCTATGCTGCCACTCTGAAAACTTAAAAAATTACCTAAGAAACAATTATATGAATGTATGAAAATGAATAGTCCATAATATGGAAGTGACTGAAAATTATGATAAAGGAATGATAAGTAATTAAAAAAAAAAAAAAGAAATTTGTACAACTGTAAAAGAAAATTTCTGGGACTGACAAATATTACATTCAAATATACTAGTTAAAACTAATCTTCTAGGAATGCAGTGTATGCAAGGCTGAAGTAACAAGGGCCATTATTATCTGCTTTTAGTCAAACTACACCATTTCATAATTTTAATCTATTTTACAAAACATGGGTACTTTGTATTGTGCTTATAGTATTTAGGTAGCCTTTAGATACTGTGTTGTATTTTGTGGACCAGTGTTAATGATTATGTAGACAACATTTTTTGGTGACCTGTTGTGAATATGGTTTATGCTTAATTTGGATTTATTTTGTTATTGTATTTATATCCCATACATACAATAGCAAGTATCCTGTGCTTAGACTTTGATGTAAATGTATGACTCAGTTGCTCTTTTAGTGCATGTAGATGAATTTGAAAAGATTAGTCTTTTTCAGTTAGACTTTAGAAAAAAAAAAATTGTAATAGTTCACTTGGTTTGAGATGAGTCTCCATTTGGCAAAACTAAAATTCTAGAAAAATTTAGATAAGAAAAAATTTATAGGAGTATAGACTTATTGATGGTACTAATAGATTGATACTGGAAAATTTATTTCTTATTGTGTTATGATAGGAGCAATTTCTTGATACAAATATCACAAACAAAATTCCATAGTCCAGTAACTACAAAAAAAAAATGACACAAAAAAAATATTAAGCAAATTTTAGATAAACATTTCTGCATATTTATCTTTAATATTTATTATTTATCTATTTTGTGGCTGCCCAGATCAAGTGCCTGGCAGTTCCTAACTTTCCCACTCTTTGATATATTGACACTGAAGAATAGTACAGTCTGAAATGCTTCAGACTGTTTTCTTTCATTTCCACCTTGGTAGTTTCATTTTTCCAACTCCATTTGTATTGCCTTTTAGTAAGTATGTAAGAGTTGTCAGTTAACCCATTCCCGCCGGCACTGTTCCGTCTTTGCATGGCTGCAATGCCGGGGCTCTCGAACGCATAGGCCTAAATCTATTATACGATTGACGCCACATGCCGGCACCCGGCGCTATGCATATTACATAATCGCCGTCTGTGGCCGGTGACCGGCGGTATCAGGTTAATTGTAAGGTGGAAAAAACTTTCTTACATAACTGTCTAAGACACATCACAATTTGGTATCCACCAAAGGACTAATTAACAAAGAATCCATATTGAAGGAAAAGGTAACAAGAAAACCATTAGAACTGAAAGCAGGATTACTTAGTAGGTCTGCAACACTTGCATGTGAGAGTAGTTCAAAATTTTCATAAGGATGAAATATGCCCATGAAGATCGAAGGGATGAAGTTTGCCCATAAATATGCTTCTTGGCCAGAGGTATAGTAGTTAGAGCTTTTTCAATGATCAGAGCTATGGTAAGATGAAGCAAAATGATAAGGCAGAGATAATTAGGCCAGAATGCTCAGTTCCTGAATTCACTGGTGAGAGCTTGTTTAACCCGTTGCCGACTGGGCTGCAAACGGTCGAAATGCAGGGATATTTCAAGCGCGTAAGCCTAACACCTAGGGCTATTTTTCCGCTGTTGCTGTATCCAAGCATTACGCGCCTGATCATACCCTGTGTGCCGGCCAAGAGGATAGCCATGACAAAATATCTCGTCCCCAGTGGCTGGTCCTGCTACCACTCGACGTGATATCTTGTCACCCTGTGTTAACGGGTTAAGAAAGGAAGTGGAAGGAAGATCAGGCAGTCTTGAAAGTCAGACAACCCTAAATTCCAAATACAGTGTGCCTAAGATTTGAAGCATTCTGAATGACAAAAATCGAGATGTGGTCAAAAGACTCACCTGACCATGAGTTGATTGAGAATAAGAGTGGCAGCACAGGGAATTATGACCAAGTTCATAAAATATGATGTATTGTAAAGGAAATTAAAAAGTTGATATACTAAGTATATTCAACATGTAAATAGTAAGTCTGGTTGTATCATATAATAATTT
>BOPN01002756.1:160000-167500 GCA_017312705.2 Penaeus japonicus | reverse complement strand
TTATAATAAATTATTATTATTATTATTATTATTAACATGGTTATTGTGATTATTATGGTCATGTTTTGCAACATTATTTGAATGGTTAGATGTAATGATAACATCAAGATTAAGCAGCAATGGTGCCTTTAAATTGTGAAAGTGTGACAAATATACAATATGTCTTACAATTTATTTTACTGCACTCTTTTCATGACTCATGTCTTTATACTGTTTCATTATCTTTAGCTTGATCCATATTCTAAATTTGATCTTCAAAAAATTTCTTATTTTCTTTCTTTATTAAAAACTTCTTCCAATTTAGTTCTCAGTTTCTTGTATGATATTGGATACAAATATAAAAAGAGTATAAAACAATTGAGTTCAGCTATTACAAAGTGTTTCTGCAGTGTACTCCACGGCTCTTCTTCATTAGGCAGAAAGTCCCCATTTATTATTTTACCCTTTCATTAATTTGTATTCAAACTTCAAACTGAATCTGCAGCTTGCATTCAATTTTAGGATTGAAGGATATAATCTATATATCTTAACAATTCCAGTGTCAGCGAGTCCCATGTATTTACCGATACAGTAAGCCCAAATTTAGATGCTTAACTTTTTCTTTATAAACTTGTGAAGATTTACCCCGACAAATACACTGCAAACACTTTTCCCAGTATATGAGCTTGTTATTTAAGCAACTGTAAACATAGATAAATTGTGAATGACATTAATGATAAAATGCAACTTTAGCATACCTATGATGGTTCAACAAAAATAACCAAAACAGATTTTTCAAGCTTTTATTATAAATTTCATATATACAGGCATAGAGATTAATTCAATTCTTGTGAAAGTTGTAACAAGTAATGCTGAATTTCGTTACAAAACGCTCGAAGGTTGATGCCAACTCAGCTCTCTTTAGATATATAAATGCCATCTCTTTACATATAAATTCAAAAGATAACATGAGAATTATATACATATTGCAGTTTACAAAACATGATTACTCAAATTTGTTGCTAATAATCATAAACAGAATAATAAGTAATAATAACATGAAGAAATCAATTTAAATACTAACAAGAGTAAAGTGAAAAGATAAAAGTAAAAGATAAAAGTACCTGAAACCCTTTGCTCTCTCTTTGGAGTTTAATAAAATCCTGCCATTATGTATACATGGATCCTTGCATTTTTTCTGATCATCTGGCCACATATCGGCCTACTTCACAACAACCAGAAATGATATATTTTCATACTGCAACTACAATTTTATATTTTATGGACTATCAACTCGCCTTCTCGTCTTTCTCAGCTGCATTACTCGAACCAGCAGGCAATTGTTTGACAGAATGTGGTGCAATTAAGGGGGTAGATCTTAATACTTCTGGAGTAATTCTCTTCTTTTTAACATCATCTGGGATTATCAAGACAAATGTGCGGAAGTGCCTAAGCACCTTTTCTGTAACAAAAGGAAAAAGGGAAATTAAATCTCTAAGTTTAATGTAATTTATAATCACAGTTCAACAATAAGTGAAAATAAAACATTAGACATTATCCTCGGAAGCATACAAGCTACCCTCCCTCACTCAAATATATAAATGATGTGTCCCAATTATACTTGTGACTGTTCTTACACATATTGTTTAATGATTCATTTTTATTCTATAACCAAATGCAAAAACAAAAAACAAAAAAACTTTCAAGTGTGATAGCTTTTCAGTTCCCACCCTAAGTAAGACGTGGTGGTGGGGCATATCTCAAAGCTCCCTTGTAGGTTCTACTGTTCGAAACATTTCTAGCTGACTTTCTCAATCTCCCAAAGCTAGTTAATCAATGAAAAATTTCATAAAATGATCATAGAAATTTTGTTTGGGTAATGTAGATAAATGATGAAGAGTGAATAAAGATTATTGCCATCCCCTTCCTGTACCTTTCTTTAACCCGTTCCCGACGGGGCCAATCCGGCTTAAATAGACAAAAATTCCGGGACTCTTAAACGCATAAGCCTAACGCGTCAGGATTCTCGGCCGCACTGGCCGCGAGCCTCCTCCCGCGCCCCGGGCTGGACAAAGTAACGCGTCCCCGTCGTGTAGCCCAAAAACCACTAGACGTGTTATCTTGTCATCGGTCGTTAACGGGTTAACATTAAATCTTAAGAATCAACAAAGCTGCAAGCAACATATGTTCATGATAATTGAGAAGCAGAAACTAAACAAATTGCTGAAGATAAAAACCTTTCTTTATAATCAGAAAGGATCTTACCTGTCAATCCTTGATCTACTTTATATTCATAGGCAATTTTCTTGGCTGTCCACTGCTCAGGATCTTGCTGGTGCATTCCAATGGCGTGTAGTGCATTTCGAAGAGTTATCTTCCCGTATGGCACAGCCTAAAAGTAAATCATCCTATTTACAGACAGTAAAAAAATTAATAAACATATTTATATTAACCCATCCCCGACGGGGGAATTCTAGCCTTGAATGTCCAAATGCCGGGGCGTTCGAATTATTAGGCCTAAATCAATTGAATGGCTGGCACAATACTGTGCCGCCCGGCCACTGGGCTTTTGAATGCGCGGTAC
Organism: Penaeus japonicus; assembly: GCA_017312705.2. Classification (NCBI taxonomy): domain Eukaryota; kingdom Metazoa; phylum Arthropoda; class Malacostraca; order Decapoda; family Penaeidae; genus Penaeus; species Penaeus japonicus. Next base: position 164,937 of record BOPN01002756.1, on the reverse strand, counting down.
ACATGCTGTACCACCCGTCCTGTGTGGGTTAAATTGTTTTCAATGTTTTTTTTTTTTTTTTAATAAAGCTTAATCAGCAGGGAGAATGAGAAAACCCCTCTATTCCCATTTTACAAAGATAATTACTATTAATTGCCAATTAAATCTATTCCCATTTTACAAAGATAATTACTATTAATTGCCAATTAAAGTAAGAAAAAGTATTCTTAGTATATTCAGTGAAGACATTTTTTTTTTTTACAGGCAGATTCTATCAATTAAAGACAAACAAATTTTTCTCCTGGTGAGGTTCAAGCAATCACCAATCGCACTTAAACACCAATTTTTAAAAGGAAGTAAATTGATGAATGTATCAAGTACAATAAGATGGATTTCACATTGAATGAGAAGTAGTGCAACAAAAACTTACCTTTGGTTCATAAAAGCCATACTCAGGGTCTGCCACATACGAGCGATCTGATGGCAGCGATCGATCGGGGTTGTCAGGGATTTCCTTTGTAGGCTAATGAAAATGAAGAGTTAGTTAAATGATTACGGTTCTATCTACACTTACAGTAACGATGTCAACCCACTGAGAGCAGGGATGGTTTGGCTCTAAATGGTCGAAACACTGGGATATTTCAAATGCGTAAGCCTAACGCCTTGGGCTTTTTGCCCACTCTGGCTGTTGTCAAGCGTTATGTGCCTGATCATACCCTGTATGCCGGCCAAGAGGATAGCCATGACAAAATATCTCGTCCCTGGTGGCTGGTCCTGCCACCACTCCACGTGATTTCTTGTCACCCGGCGTTAACGGGTGAAGAATTTTAAACAGCTTGCGAAGTTGTATTTTTTTATGATCACAAAATCAAAAATTATGAATTAATTCAATCCCCTTCCCCCAAAAGGTTAAAGATGTGTAGAAACCTTGAAACACACCAAGTATGAAGACTTTATAAAACTTCTCATGGTAGAAGGATGATAATTTATTATTAACCTTGAGAAGGAAATGGGAGTAGGCAGACACTTCCCTATAACTAGTTTATAATCTGTAGAATTCCATTTGATGTATATTCCAATGAAAAAGGAGACAGAATACTAATCCAATACATGGCAAATTGTAAAGTTAGTGATTTTCATTTATACCTTTCATCTTCCTTTTTTCCCCCCAAATTTAAGCAATATTTTTATAAATCACAAATGACCTGTTAGCAATCCTTTGCCATAATACCACAAATTGTAATGGATGTACCACATAACATTTACCTATGGGACCATCTTGCAAAAATTATAATGAGGGTTATCATAATGCATTTGGATTTATTTCATGGAATTATTATCATAAATATCAAAATACTTCCACACAAACTTATGCTTTTTAATGGACAAGAAAGTAAACATTATGCTTGTATATACTTGCATGTAAAAAAAAATAAAAAAAATATTTCAAAACGTGCTTTTCTCAGAAAGCTAGGGTGATAAATGCATACTCTCCCTAATTGTACTACAAAAATGACTTTAATATTTTGTTAGCTTTTGTCATTTCATTATAAAAGACATATGAGCAAAGAAACCATACATTTGTTTGTTTTTTTGTAATTCTATATTACTCAAGAATGGAAGTATATCTACTAGAAAATATAGGGAAAAAATATAATTAATCTCACAGTATGTCTCATTCAGGTGGTCTAATCTTAAAGGCATATTATCCTTCATGAATAACAAAAAATATATTTCATGACACCTTAGCATTTGTTCTTTTTTTACTTTTAAATACTTACAAAAATTCCAATCAATATTGGTCAATATATGCAAAACCTTACCATTGGATCCTCTGAAGTGACATAAATCTGCTTTAATCTATCAAGTAAGACATCGTCTCTCTGTTCAAGGCTCTTCTTCACCTCTTCTGGCTGATCTGGGATGAATAAATAAAACAGGTTGGAAATTCCATTCAAATTAATAGATAACAAATAAATAACAAAGGCAAAGTCTACTTAATTACAAAGGATAACAGGATTACACCATGGGGTTATACAAGTATTTATGAATTAACAATTCAGCTGTTTTAACAACACTTACTGATGTTGCCATACACTGAAATCTCTAGCACTATATTCAGCTTTGCAATGGGAGCTTGTGAAATTATGTTCTTGGACTAAAACAACTAATGTCTAGGTACTTTACATGATTTTCAGGACTTACTTTATGCTCATGTACTGATATTTTAATTCTTCTCTTAGGAAAGAATGCTTGGAGAATCTCATTTATATAAAGCATAAATAAAATGTTAAATATATTCCATATCCTTGTAGAACATTCTATGCAATCAAATGGACAACACACATTCAATTACAACAGATTTTCTCCTGGATGTCTTTTCTAAGTGCAGGGAAATTGGAAAGGATGCCATCCACTACTTTATTAGTGCTTGGCATGCTAAATGGTCAAATGCCACTTAGTTTATGAAATCTTCAATTAGCCCTTTGACACGTAGATGGTCTCACAAGTGCTTAATCACCTAGGAGTTAATTAACCCATTGCATACAGGTGTCATGACATACATAATGCCTGAGCTTTGGCCCAAACATGGGCGTCATTACGTACATGACGTTTGGGGATTTTGGATCACTGCTATTTTATTGTACTATGAGTAATGAGTGAGTGAGGATAACAATGGCAGTCATAATTATTATAATTGCTGTAATATTTAGCAAATTGGGTTTTAATCTAACATCTGAAACCTAGTTGGCACCACTTTCTTCTAGCACCAGCAGGAGAGAGAGCCTTGAATGGCACCCATCCACGGCCTCTAGCAAGCACTATATTTAGAGAACGATGGTAAACAGCAAGTTACCAACCCCTTGCTCTAAAGTAGTGCCAATAAAGGATGTACAGGCAGAATGAGAAGAGGAAGGTGACTCAAACCATGCCCAGTGCCAGTAGGGATGCCTTCTACTGTGGCACTCATAGTCATAAGCACAGGTTTCCTTCCTCTTCCCTACCTCTTCATGTTATCTTCATTGTAGATGGTTATATATTTCATATTCGTTCATGACAGTACACGAATACGAAAAAACATTGCTTTTTGTCCTCCCGTAAAACAGCAATACTTCTATCACACCGAGCATAAAGAAAATAATGAGCTGATATGGATCCTATACTACAATTTTAGATAAGTGCAGCATTAATAGTGCCTGTCATATGACACATAAGTCTCTAAATACAATAGAACAAAATTTTAAATACAAAAATGGGTCTAGTTTTACAATTAGTGACTGAAAGAGTAAGAAAAGTCAAGGTATGTTGCGTGAAGCTGCCTCGCTCTTAACCCATTGCCGACGGGGGATAGATTTGCTTACACAGGCTCCAGGATGAGTTTTATTTCTGATCGAGGCAGCTTCTGCAACATAATTTGATTTTTCCCACTCCCTTTTAGTCACTCATTGTAGAGCTAGAGACATTTTTGTGTTTTGTTTTTTTGTGTGTTTTACTATTTTTAGAAATTTATATCTGTCATATCACAGGCTCCATCAATTCTGTAGTTGACTAAAATTGTAGTTCAGGGTCCATATCAACTCATTTTTTTTCTTTACACTCAATGTGATAGAAGTATTACTGTTTTAGGGGGGACAAAAAAACAACTTTATTTTTTCGTATTTCTGTGCTGTCACGAACAAACACGAAACTTATAACCATCCAAAATGAAGAGGTTGGGAAGAGGAAGGAAACTTGTGCTTTTGACAGTGAGTGCCACAATAAAAGGCATCCATACTGGCACAGGGTCACATTGTATGCATTGGGCATGGTGTGAGTCACCTTCCTCCTCTCGTTCGGTCTGCACATCTTTCATCTGCGGTACTTTAGAGCAAGAGGTCGGGAACTTGCGATGTGCCATCACTCTACAGAGATAGTGCTTGCTAGAGACCGTAGATGGGTGCCATTCAAGGCTCTCTCTCCTGCTGGTGCTAGAAGAAAGTGGTGCCATCTAGGTTTTGTAAGTGAGTTGAAAACCATTTTGCTTATTATTACGGCAGTTATAATAATTATGACTGCAATTGTCAACATCATTCACTCATTACTTATAGTACAATAAAATATCATAGTGTTTCAGAATCCCCGAACGCAATGACGCCCATTGTCAGGCAAGAGGTCCTGCGTCATGTATGACAAAAAAACACGTCATCCATCGTTAACGGGTTAAATAAAACCCATCCTGGGAACGGGGCAAAGAAATATATCCCCCATCCGCAATGGGTCAATAGAACTACCTGACATCACCTGTTTACCCCCATTCCTTGATTTTTTGGTAAAATAGTTTTTTTTTCTATCTATTACTACTATCGTTGTTACTCGTGTTGTAGTTATCATTGCTAATAACAATAAGAGAATTGAAAATAAAATAAAAAATACTTATCAAAATATCATGACTGACATTACAATCATGATCATTTCTGTTAACCCTCTCTGGACGGGTGGTACAGTACTGTGCCGCACATTCAAAAGCCCAGTGGCCGGGCAGCACAGTATTGTGCCAGCCATTTAATTGATTTAGGCCTAATAATTCGAACGCCCCGGCATTGGGACATTCAAGGCTGGAATGCCCCCGTCGTAAGTGGGTTAATATTAGCACTGTTATGAAAATACTATTAACACTGATACAAGTTATAAAAGAAAAAAAACTTTCTGAAAATTCGAAGACAGGTGAACAGGATAGGTCAGGTAAGCATGCTATTTTGCTGTCTGGTGACTTAAGCACTTGTGGAAACATATATAAATATAAAATAAAACCAATAAAACAATAAAAACAACAGTGGACAGCGCAAACGGCTTAATCAGCTGGAGAAACAGAGGGTGCCAGGCAGTCTCTCACTTTTGACAGATTCCTCAATGATTAGTCTTGTGGATTCGTGCCTCGGTGCGACTGGCCGCTTCTCCTTTATAATCTCCCTGTGCGC
>BOPN01002756.1:125000-142500 GCA_017312705.2 Penaeus japonicus | reverse complement strand
CAGCTTGGAGGGACGCTTCGAGGACGAGGAATTACGTGTGTTGCTGGAAGACATGGCGACGCAGAGAAGCTTCCAGTATTAGATGTGCTTTTTGTGGATAGTTTTATTTAGGGTGTTAGAGTCTCTCTAGATTTTTTCTTCTTCTTCTTCTGAAACGTCAAGCAATATATCTTTAGGTATGGTTTATCAAATGGTAATTCTGTATTTTTGATTTGAGAATCTTCCAGGAATCTGTGGATATGTATGTATGTGTTATGATGTGTATTGTATTTTTTTTATTTTGTTTTGTTTTCATCTTGAGTTTCGATGACAGGTATTTTTTGCATTTTCTGTCCTTTCCCCAAAAAAGGCTAAGCATATATTTTACAGTGATGATCTGTGTACTGATATATAGACGTGAAATGAGCGTGTTTATGTTCCGATTTATGATGTCTATTAGCGAATGCCAATAAAAAGCAACAACTGAAATGGTGTGATTTCGTAAAGAGTCCTTTATTATTACTACAAGCAAACCATGTATGTACAATCTGCCAATATTACTCTTACCATCACTAATGTTAATAGTGATGGTAAGAGTAATATATTTTTTTTCTCCGAAATTTCAAAGAATACGGTATATAGGTGAGGTTAGATAGGGCTATCACTTGATTCCTTTGTGACTATCAAAGACTATATGGTCTTTGTGTGACTATGAACGTCTGGAAAAATCAATGTGTAAAACATAGTGAAAAAGCGCAGTGGGCAGTGTATATAGCCAGCGTCAAGGGGTAAGAATATGATACATTACTTCCACAAGACTCATGATCAAAGAAACAATCAGTCAGCTGATTTTTTTTTTATGTATACCTAAAAAAATATGTATTTCATGTATTATAAAGAGTAATCATCCTTGTTTTATTAGTTAACGCCATATTGAATAAACGCGAATTCTAAATGACTGTCAAATCAAAACCCCTTTGTCTGTATATGAAAGAGAAGGTCAGTAGTAGGAAAATTAAAGAGTGACTTCTCACTGTCAATAAACTTAAGATTGTTGGCCAAAAAGATGTTTTAGTAAATAGAATTGATGTAGATAGTTACTTGAACAGTATTGTACTGCCTTCGAAATTCTGTTTATTCCGAGACTTTCAGTGGTTCAAGTATAAACCTTTGTTGCAGGTTGCCACTGTTGTTTCCCTTTATCTAAGAGGCTTGTCGTTCCAGTCGTCCCTTGCGGGTCGTTACAAGTAACTCTCTCCTTTTATCTATCTCTAGTTAAGATAATCAAATTCACACACAAAAAAAAGTTTTACTTGTACACATTCCCAACCCAACTACAAGCCAGTGCATTCCCGGTGCCGGTCCCAAGCCTGGGAAAATGGGGAGGGTTTGCATTGGGAATGGTATCCGGCAGTGAATTCTGGTCAAATAGTCGGTCATAAACAAAGCTTCCATACCGGGTCGGTTGTAGCTCGGGTTGACAATGACAACCTCTGGTACTGTTGGCCAGTGGAAATTGGGCTTACTGTTGAGCCAAGGAGAGGGAAAAGGAGGGCTGAAGACAGACAGGCGAGAAAGCGCCGAGAGATTAGAAGGAGTCGGAAGGTTGTGGGGAGTATTGGAACTTTAAATGTGGGAGCTATGTCTGGTGAAGAGAGAGAAAGCTTGCAGATATGATGGAGAGGAGACAAGTGGATGTATCAAGGGGAGCAAAGCTAAGAACATAAGAAGATTTCAAGCTTTTCTGTCATGGGGTGCCCGGCAGGAGGAACGGCGTTGGTGCAAGATTGCATTTGAAGTGTGGTAGAAGTGAAGAGAGTGTCTGGCAGATTAAGGAGTGTGAAATTGGAAATAAAAGGGGCAATGATGAATTTCATAAGTGCGCAAGCTCCGCAAGTGGGCTGTCAGATAGACGAAACAGAATATTTCTAGGAGGATATTGATGAATTGATGGATGGCATCCCAAGAGAAGAAAGCATGTTGGTTGAGGCAGATTTAAATGGACATGTAGGTCGAGGAAATGGGAGGGATGATAGGGTGATGCGGATATATGGACTTGGGGAAAGAAATGCAGAAGGGCAGAGGATAATAATTTTGACAAAAGAATGGATATGTCTGTGCTAAAGAAATACTTAAATAAGAAATTGGAGCACAGGGTGACATACAAGAATGAAGGAAGGCACATGCAGGAGGATTATATCATGTGTAAGAGGTGTAATCTGAAAGAAGTCGTAAGGCAGTGGCAGGGGGTCTGTGTGGCAACTCAACATCAACAAGGAAGAAATTGATCTCAGGACAAAAGACTAAATGATGGAAGTTGATAAATGAGGATTGCAAGAGCGAACTTTAGAGAGGAGGTAATGCAAGCAGTGTAAGAATTACCAGATGACTGGGAAACAACTGCAAGAATTGCCAGGGTGGCTGAAAGGAGGGTGCTACGGGTCTCGTCTGGTAAGGAAACTTGGTGGTAGAATGGAGAGGTAAAGAATGCATTAGGAGGAAAAGGTTGGCACAGTTAAAGTGGCATTGACAGACACATAGCAAATAAACGTGAATTTAGAGAGGAGGCACGGAGTTAAAAGGGAAGTGGCAAAATCAAGGGCTTATGTGTATGGCGAATTGTATAAGTGGTTGGATACAAAAGAAGGCGAAAAGGATTTAAACCGATTGGGATCGACCAGTGAAGGATATATAGCATGAATATCCATCGATGGTCAGAAAATATGCAAATGGCAATTTGTTGTCTGAGAAGGCGAGTGTCCTAAGAAGGCGGGAAGATTATTTTAGGGCGGTGATGAATGTGGAATATGCAAGAGAGGAAAGAATGGACGAAGCTCCAAGGGTGTATGGGGAGGTGCGTATAGTGAGGATGAAGTAAGGAATGCTTTGAAGAGGATAAAAAAATCGAAAGGAAGTGAGTCCAGTTGATATTCCAGCGATGTGGATATCCTTAGGGGGTGTAACAGTGATATTCCTAACAGGGCTGTTTAACAAAATCTTGGAGGGGGAGAGAATGCCTTAAGAGTAGAGAAGGAGTATTCTGGTGCCCATTTCTTAAGAACAAACGATAAGCATAAACTACCACGGAATACAGCTGTAAAGGCATAATCTGAAGATCGGTAAAAGAGTGGTAGAAGCTAGATTAAGGGCACAAGTAACAATTAGTGGACAGTAGTAAGGATTTATACCAGTTAGGAGTACTTCAGATGCTAAGTTTGTTGATAGAAAAGTATAGAGAAGGCCAGGTAGAGTTGCACTGTGTATTTGTGAACCTAGAGAAGGCGTATGATAGGGTGCCAAGAAATGAATTGAGGTATGACATGAGGAAGTTGAGGAAATGAGAAGAAGGTGAGTGTAGTGCAGATTATATTCGAGAACAGTCTAACAGCAGTGAGGCCTGTGGTAGGAACAACGGAATGGTTTAGAGGTGAGATTGCATCAGGGATTTTCTAAGCTCTTTTCTGTTTGCAATAAATATAGACAGAATGACTGACGGTATTAGATAGGAGTCTCCATGGTCTATCGTATTTGCCGATGACATAGTGATCTGTGGAAATACTAAAGAGGAGGTTAAAGCTAACCTAGAAAGGTGGCAACGTGCACCAGAGAGTAGGGTGCAAGTAAGTAAGTCCATTACATGTGTAAGAAGAAATAGAGGAAGGCCTAATGGGAAATTCATGAAGATGAAGATGATACAGGGGATAGAGGATGATGGAGACCCCTAAAATGGGAGAAACCGAAAGAAAAAGAAGTCATGCACATTCCCCTTCCCACTCTCCGTTCGTTTTTCTTTTTTTCCCTCTCTCTTTGGTCTTGTATTTATGGGTTATCAAGCAGATAAGCCGAACTCCAAGAACGATGGAAAGAGGGCCGGGTCGCGGTCGCCCAAGGAATACTCTCAGATGCCATGAAGCCCAGAAGAGAGAGCATGGCATGGCATACCCAGCAACCAACATTGTGGGGACACATCGCAAAGGACAACCGAACACCCTTAAGGACACCCTTAAGGAGGCCTGCCTGCAAGGTGCCCGACCTACTAGTAGAAGCCAGGGACCGGAGAAGTCGAAGAAATGTATATGTAGAAAAGGACCGGAAACAACAAGCTGACATCCGGAGCGTGGAACGAGGACGTGCAGAATTGGACGAATCAACTAAAGAGAGACGGTCAGAGATGGTCGAGGATCTTCAAGCAGTTTCCTCTTACGGAAGTCAAGGACGTCATCAAACAGGGATTCAACATCCAGACTAAACGTGGTCGCAGACGATTAGGGGTCACTCACTCACTCACTCCTTATCTAGTTCCCTGTTCTCCCGCGCATCTTCTCCACTCTCAGGACTTAACGCGTTGCAAACGGGAATATATATAGATTTATTTGACCAGTCTCCAGGACAGGCACTAGTGCCGCCTAGGCGTGGCACCCCAGATGGGTTTTATTTCAGAGCAAGGGAGCTTTGCTCGATGTATCGCGACACTGTTATAATTCTGGAGAAAATTTGTATTCGTGATTTTTTGTGTTTTACTTTCTTGAGAGATCTGTCTGTATGTGCCATATGTTAGGGTTTTATCAATAATGTAGGGAACTAAAATTATAGTATGGGGTCCCTACTCTTTATGTTCTTTATGCTCAGAGTAACAGAAGTATTACTTTTATAGGAGGAAAGAAAAATGGCTTATTTTTTTCGTATGCGCGTACTTTCATAGATAAATACGAAATAAACACCAAATAACGCAGGAGCTCTGGCCTGACTACGGGCGTCATGACGTGCATGATGTTTGGGGATTTTGGATCACTGTGTTATTTTATTGGGCTCTGAGTAATGAGTGAGTGATGATGACAATTGCAGTCATAATTACCATAACTACCGTGATAATAAGCAAAATGGGCTTCAATTAGCATCCAAAACCTAGATGGCACCACTTTCTTCTGGTACCAGCAGGAGAGAGGACCTTGAGTGGCACCATCCACGGTCTCTAGCAACAAATATCTTTAAAGTGTGATGGCACTTAGCAAGTTGCCGACCCCTTGCTCTAAAGTGCCGCCATTGAAGGATGTGCAGGTAGAAGGTGACTCAAACTAATGCCCAGTGTCTACAATGTGCCCCTGTGCCAGTAGGGATGCCTTTTATTGTGGCACTCACAGTCATAAGCACAGGTTTCCTTCCTCTTCTCAACCTCTTCGTGTTATCTTCATTTTGGGTGGTTATATGTTTCGTATTTGTTCATGACAATGCACGAATACGATTTTTTTTTGTCCTCTCACAAAACAGCAATGCTTCTATCATACTGAGTACAAAGAAAATAATGAGCTAATATGGACCTTATACTACAATTTTAGTCAACCGTGATGACAAATATAAGCCTCTAAATACAATAAAACACACAAAAATTACTCTAGTTTTGCAATAAGTGACCGAAAGAGAGTGGATAGAGTCAAGGCATATTATGTTTGTTTTTCTTAGTATATCTGTCAACTTTCATTGCTCGTTTTCTTGAAGATGGTTGTATTTGCTTCTTCCTGGACTTCTCGAAACATCCAGAGGAGGAATGTTTCATGGAAATCCAAATAGCAAGACAAATTTCGATGTTCTTGAATAGCTTCGATTCAGGACATTGTAAGAAAGAATGGAGACAGATTAAGAGCAATGAAATAAGTACAAAATGCACACAACAGTTTAGTTAGATAGCTACAAAACGAAGAGAACTGCGGGTCTATATGTGGCTTGACCCATTCCATTAGCATTTTAAGTTTGCAACCCAGGTATAGATAGTAATACGTGATCATTGCATTAGGCTAATAATGATATCGGTCACTTAAATAACCAATCATAGTCAAGTATGTAGCTTACTGATTTTTCCATTCAAAAGTACGAGAGGTAGAGACCACGGACCCCCTCCCCCTACCCACCATCTACCATCTTGCGTCCCTTGTAGATGTCATAATACACACACCAGTGACACTCCTTGAGGCTGCGAGTTGAATCTTCACACAAAAGCCTATTCTGACAACATTCATCCACGCTCCAATGCCACACCTTTCCAATACTCTTTCTGTCTACAGCTTTCTTCTCTTATTCGGCGGATTTTGGAAGGTGTTTGGCTATTTTGTCGGAAAATTCGAGGCCTATCTCCCAAAGTGAGAGAGGGAGGGAGAGGGAGAGGGAGAGGGAGATGGAGGGAGAGGGAGGGAGGGAGGGAGAAAGGTAGGAGGAGAAGGTGGGAGAGAGAGAGAGAAGAGAAGAGAAGAGAAGAGAAGAAAAGAGAAGAGAAGAGAGAGAGAAGAGAGAGAGAAGAAAGTGAGAGAGAGAGAGAGAGAGAGAGAGAGAGAGAGAGAGAGAGAGAGAGAGAGAGAGAGAGAGAGAGAGAGAGAGAGAGAGAGAGAGAGAGAGAGAGAGAGAGAGAGAGAGAGAGAGAGGGGGGGGGGTCTTAGGTACAAATATCACAGGGGCGCTCCATTGCGATGTGCTGGGCTCAATTAAATCGAGCTCGATTAACTTTCTTGTCTGCTTTTCAAATCTTGCTTGCGGCTATGCGGAACGCGATAAGCAGGAATGTATACTGGGCGTTCGTCATTTCTAAGAAAAAAAAAATAACTAGAATATCTGTACGTCCGATGGGACGGTCCTGACTGGGGAACAACTGTATTCAAGGGATCGAATTAATCTAGTGGATGAGCATCTAAAAAATTAGTGGCAACTGAAGACTGTTCGCGTCTCTTGTACAACTCATTCTTTGTTTGCCGTACGAGGTCAGGGAATGTGCGGCACTCATACCACCTGTGACCTACGTTCTGATGATAAGGGCAGTAAGGTCTGTCTCGGCAATCGCGAGCTATGTGTCCAGAGCGAAGGCATTGGTAACAGGCATCTGCAGAGGGTAACCAGGCATTTCCATCGCGACGTGGGCGTGCACCTCGGTGCTGGTGATAATTCTTACGGTTGTTATTTCGGTATGGCATACGACCGGGAGAGTTGAACATGTCAGACACTTCGTATTTACTTGGAGGGGGCAGACTAATTATCAAGAGAAACACTATTAGAAACGCCAAACAATCTTTCTTAAATGCTGCTATGACAGTGTTAAGTGTTGTTTTACTGGCATCCTTACTTAAGGCTTTCATGAATTGAGCAAAGGCAGTCTTAATCTCTGTTTGAAAAAGCAGAAAATCATTATGGGCGACAGACTTAGGTTTCAAGGACGTTAATTTATCATATTCTAGCCACACATTTGCTTTACGACTTGCAAAATAATCACCAAAGGTTTTCTTGAACTCCGTCCATGGGTTTTCATCCATATCAATACTTTTAAAAAGGGTGTATATTTCAGGCACACTTAGGTCAATGGGTTGGGCAACATGTTGCATGCATTTGTGTTGGAAATCAACAGAGTTCCTGTCAATATTAGGCTCAGTGGAAAGTACATATGATTCAGTGTCATGAAACAGAGTTGATGTTGATACTTTTCCTGTACCGTCAAACTTGGTGATGGTGGTGATAGGCTGGGGGATTGATGTAGCCATGTTAGATCTTGATGGGTAGTTAGAGAGAGGATGGGAGGTGTTGTCAGGGGTAGAGGTACGTGCAGTGGATGACACTGGGGTCAGTGAGGGCGGTGCGTTGTCAGCAAGGTGTGTGTGTGTGTGTGTGTGTGTGTGTGTGTGTGTGTGTGTGTGTGTGTGTGTGTGTGTGTGTGTGTGTGTGTGTGTGTGTGTGTGTGTGTGTGTGTGTGTGTGTGTGTGTGTGTGTGTGTGTGTGTGTGTGTGTGTGTGTGTACGTGCGTTAGCTCTAAGGGAGAGAGACGTGTTTATAAGTGTTCTATGTGTCGCCAGTGTCAGTTGTAACTCCTAAAATGTGGGTATTAGCTTCTTCAGCTAAATTTCTGTTACGTAACACAAGTTGTCGTTTAACAGCTGGAAGTTTAGGTATGTAGGAAACAAGAAGAGAAATGTCAGAATGAATGAATGAGTTACTTATAAAGAACGACTCGTGAGTGAGTCCGTTTTCTATGGACATGGGAAACTAAACAAAGTCGTCACTGCGGTCACGGGGAGAGTGGTAACAGTCTCCTTGTAATATGGTGTACTTGGAGTAAATGAAATCGTAACACGGGAAAAAATAACAGGTCACATGGGAAATTGCACAAAGAGAGGAAAAAAATCCAAAATTACAATCCTGACTAAAAAAAAATGTGCCTTGACAAAAACTTTGACTAACCTTGTTTTCTTCGTTGTCAGCGATATATCTGCAGGTGATGATCTGTGTTCTCTTCGTTGTCACCGGTACGTCTGCAGGTGATGGTCTGTGTGTCGTATCGATGCCTTTACGTCTAATGCTCTTCACTGGAATCCCAGACTTCGGCTCTGGATCGGGCACGGCTGGGCCTGTAATTCCCTCGTAGGGCGGACTGAGGCGCCTTCAATAACGATGATAACGGTGCCACACTTGGGTGGCGTTGTGTGCGTAAGATGGCAACACGCTTGATTGACGGTGCGTGGGGGTGGCAGAAAGCCCGTGGAGACAGCACGGACAGCAGGTCTGCTAGCAGTGTTCAGCAGAGAGGGGACACCTGTTGGCTTATTTGCATTGGATGCTCCTACTTGACGGGACCTGTTCGTCTGGCAGGGTCAGGGCTTGTCTCTTCGTCTGGTCGGAGGCAGGACTTGTGGGAGATCGAATCCCGACGCTGTTCACCACTGTAGGGTGGCCGAATTGTGCGGTCAGTGCAGCGTTTCTTGACAGAGCCTCGTTCAGCACCTCAGGGTAAAGGTGCTGCGTGACACCGTGGTAGCGAGGAGAAGTCCAGACGAAAGTTCAGGTTAACAGGGTTTATTCTTGGGCAGTAATGGTACAGTGAGCGATGGTAACTCCCTCGGTGTCCCCCTTGTCTGGTGAGACTTTCCGAGGGGAGCGTTTATATTCAGGCCTCGTAGGCTGTTACATGGCGTCATATGAATTCCTACGTGACGTCAATGTGAGGCCTGTTTCTCTATGGCGGTCTGCAGAGTGATATTCTCTGAGTATAGTGGTTGTACTGTTTATACGTGAAAAAGGCGTAGCGCGCTTTGGGCGCCTGCGACAAGCGTAGATAAATATTTATAGAACAAGACCTTAAGACTAAAAGAATCAGTACAGCTATATGAATGCAAATACTATTATATGTATAGGATAACAGAACTTAACTAGCCAGTTCTGATGTGTTATGTAAGTAATGCAATGTACACAGTGCAGTGCTTTCAGAGAGAGAGAGAGAGAGAGAGAGAGAGAGAGAGAGAGAGAGAGAGAGAGAGAGAGAGAGAGAGAGAGAGAGAGAGAGAGAGAGAGAGAGAGAGAGAGGGGGGGGAGGGAGGGAGAAAGGGAGAAGGGGAGAGGGACAGGGAGAGATAGAAAGAGTAGAAAAGAGAGAAAGAGAGAAAGAGAGAGAGAGAGAGAGAGAGAGAGAGAGAGAGAGAGAGAGAGAGAGAGAGAGAGAGAGAGAGAGAGAGAGAGAGAGAGAGAGAGAGGGGGAGGGGGAGATAGAAAGAGAGAGAGAGAGAGAGAGAGAGAGAGAGAGAGAGAGAGAGAGAGAGAGAGAGAGAGAGAGAGAGAGAGAGAGAGAGAGAGAGAGAGAGAGAGAGAGAGAGAGAAGAGAGAGAGAAGAGAGAGAGAAGAGAGAGAGAAGAGAGAGAAGAGAGAAGAGAGAAGAGAGAGAAAGAAAGAGAAAGAGAGAGAGAGAGAGAGAGAGAGAGAGAGAGAGAGAGAGAGAGAGAGAGAGAGAGAGAGAGAGAGAGAGAGAGAGAGAGAGAGAGAAGAGAGAGAGAGAGAGAAGAGAGAGAGAGAGAGAGAGAGAGAGAGAGAGAGAGAGAGAGAGAGAGAGAGAGAGAGAGAGAGAGAGAGAGAAGAGAGAAGAGAGAAGAGAGAGAGAGAGAGAGAGAGAGAGAGAGAGAGAGAGAGAGAGAGAGAGAGAGAGAGAGAGAGAGAGAGAGAGAGAGAGAGAGAGAGAGAGAGAGAGAGAGAGAGAGACAGAGACAGAGAGAGAGAGAGAGAGAGAGAGAGAGAGAGAGAGAGAGAGAGAGAGAGAGAGAGAGAGAGAGAGAGAGAGAGAGAGAGAGAGAGAGAGAGAGAGAGAGAGAGAGAGAGAGAGAGAGAGAGAGAGAGAGAGAGAGAGAGAGAGGGGGGGGGGAGGAAAGAAAATGCCAAAACACGATTTGAGAAGTAGTGAGAACTGTATTACAACATTAATAATGAATGTGATTGTAGCACAAATGTGGGTTTTCTTTTATACTTGTAATGTAGAAATCTAGTTGAAAACCAAATTATATATTTTTTTCCATCATTTTTTTTTCTTTTCTTTTCTTTTTAGATTTATACCAACTGGAACCTTGAAGTTTACCCTTAGGGATAAATTCATCCCATTAGAATTTCCAGCAAAACTAAGTTTGTTTTTTTCCCTTGTCACATGAATGACATAACAAGGTTAAAAGGAAACACAGCTTTCAATGCTAGTTAATGATTCTTGTAAAAATAATCTATGATATACAATTATATATACACACATACTCATGTGTACTGCAGGCAAACACATTGACCAAATCTACCTTTTAATAACATAAACGAGAAAACTTATTGCCATAATCTCCATCATAATTCGAGCAGCCTAAACCAGGAGCTGCTATTAACAAATGTATACATCGGGTCATGATGGGTGAGCATCCCTTCAACACTCTAACAACAGAAAGAAGGTCGTCAACACGTGTATCACATCATAACATCTAAATAAGTCTGCCCTTTACACTGTCTCGTTAACTCCCATTTGTACGAAAGAGGGGAGTAGGGAAGAAAACTTGGTATGCAACAGTTGCTAAAGGGGGTTGAAATTTGCAAAGGTGAAAAGCATCGTCCACATCTTAAAAAATAACTCGTCTTCATCACCACAACACAGACAATAGAAGGTTCACAACAAATAATTCACTGATGAGACACGATATTTCAAAACTGGAGTCTATCCTTTCCTCCAATGATATATAATAAGATACTGTGGTATACAGAAATCATATTAATGAAGTGATCTAAATATAAGATGAAATATGGCAGCCATCTTAATAACAAGGGAAGTTGTAGTACAGATTTCCAATAAATAAAATATCACATACACTGGTGTTTACTACACCTGCCCATCATCCATAAAAGCTGTCAACTGTAGAAATGAGAACATTATAGAATTCCTCCCTGAAGTGAAATTCCCTTAATTTAAAAAAAAGCAGCTCTAGTCAATAACGATATTTTAAAGACACAAATGAAACATCGCCTCATTGGATTTTTTTTTCTGGATAGGTCACTACTGAACTGACAATGAATGTGTAGGGTGTTGGAGATGGTGTGGGCATTAATGAAATATTGCAGTCAGGTTGTTATGGCATAATGTAATAAGCAGTTGAATGGGAATATATTAAGAATAAAATAATATATATATATATATATGTATATATATGTATGTATTGAGTAATAACTGAATTTGAGCAATACATTTGGAATTACACAAGGCTGATATAAGTAATCTGTAATTGCACACTTCTAGTTCTGACTGTAGCAGCTACACTCAGTGTCAAAATTAACTTTTAATGGATGGATTATTTCAAAGCAACTGAGGAGACATATCAACTGCATGCAAATTTTGCCTCGATGACAAGTATATCCCCATCACTGCATACAAGGATAAAAAAGATACTTCCCAATGCTATAATTAACTTAAAAAATGAATATTAATAATATTTATCAGTATATACTATAAATTAAATATGCCAGGCAACAAATACAGCCAAAGTTGGTACATATACAATATGAAAAATAATTACAAAAACTGAGACTGCATAATAGCTGCAGGCAAGTTTCTCTACTTTATTATTAATAGTATATAGTATAATAGTCTAAACCATATTTTCAAGTAATAACAATAAAAATAATGACAAAATATTATATAGTAACAACTCCAATAAAGAAAAATGATGCAAAATAAATCCATCATCCCAACCTAGTGACCCTTCTTCCATATTTTATCTTCATATTTATATCTCGTTTTACCCTAAGCACTGGCATAGTCCTCATGCCTTATGCTTACAAAAGATGAACCAAATTAGGCATGTCATATACTGATGGGACAATCTAGAGCGAGATTGTATACTGTGAACCAATCCTCTATCAACAGTCTAGTTTTATCTTTCATGAACATTTTATTTACAATATTTACATTAATGCTTTGCTATTTACTTGACCAGCAGACTGCAGCGGAGATTCAACGAAATTGTTGATTCGGGGGAAAAAAAAAAAAAAAAATTATAATATGAGGAAATTTGAGACAGACAAACTACAAATCTATACAACAATATCCAAATTTAACATAATGTAAATGTGACATCTATGCACTTTGATGATGAAAACAAATATACAGAAAACTCTGATGACATTCCTGGAGATTTTTAGAATACCAATACTGTCTACCAAGAATAACACCATATGACAATGCATGTGCAAGAAGTTTTTAATGATACAATTTTGTACCAATAACAAATGGATGACAAAATATCAGAAAAGCATGAACAGACTCACATACCTTATATGCAGAGCATTGTGGGTGAAATATATTAGTGCATGCAATTATGAAAATATCTCCTTTAAAGATTGTCAGTATAACAGAGTGAACAAGCTTTACGACTGAGGGTTTTGAATACCACATAAACAGCCATTGCAGAAAATTAGCTGATTTACCGAGAGATATTCAAATTGCGGTGGGTTATCTGTATACACTAAACTAACCACACTGTCAGTAGAGGCACTTTATTAATGGAATGACAGTGGTTATGGCTAAATCATATGAGCATTCATGCTAAAGGCTATCAAAGAAAAGCTGCCATCTATCTGTAATCCTTCTAGTGAAAAGAAGAGAAAAGAAGAAGATTAAAGATGCACCATTAAAACACTTCACAAAGGGAATGTATTGAAACGTGATGCAGCATGAAGTTGTACAACCTTGTGAGAATCTTAAACACTGAGTAATGTGCCTGCGACACTTCAAGATACCCAAAAACACAATATTGCATCCGACACTGGGGATATTCCTGACATGGGAGCTTGTACTTAAGCTCCTAACCAAATGTTAGAAGCGGCCGACTCACTCTCACTCTACTGAAAGAATGGACAACAATAACGACGATGACATTCAATCATCTGCAAACCTGAGATGTTTTCCTGTGCCAGCTAATGACATGAGACAAGTTTAGCAACACCAATCCTCAGGACTACAAAAAATAAACGGAGCAAAAAAATAGGCTAATTTTATAATGCCTGTGTGAGAGAAAACACTGTGCATTCCTTTAATAATGATGATTTACCTCGGAACTTTGGGAGAGAAACATCATTGACTGCTCCTCGTCTCATGACTGATAGCTAGCTGATCTTTCTCCAACCTGACCCTATCCCCACTTTCTGTGGATCTTCTCTCAACTGGCACAAGATTTCTTAAGCAACTACATAAATCATACGAGATACCTACGTGAGTATTTTATATAAATTAGTTTAAAACATAGTCACTTCCAAAACTCCCTCAGGGTGATAAGAAACTTTCATCTCATCAAATCACACACATCAAAAAACGTAATGACCAATATAGTAGTATTTCTGCAATAAACTAAAAAGGTATATTCAGTATTCATTTGCTTCATTTTTGATGACCTATCCGTTTCTTTCATCTCAGTCTCTCTACAGTCCCCTAGAGGAATTTTTAACTTCACTTTTTGTTCAGTCCAGTTCATTTGTAACAAGAAAGTACTTTATCTTGCTGTATAGGCATATTTTTTGACATGGCTAGTTCTGCCATCATAGCTTGTTACATATGTATAATTATCTTTTATCACTTTTATATCTCTTGCTGCTCTGCTTATGCTGCACTGGTTGGACATTAGCTTAAGCTGCACTCATGGAGCCCACTTTTGATTTCCACGATTGGATTTCATATCCCGAAAACAGGTCAATGTCTTACAAGTCCACAACACACATTCAGTGTTAATGAATACAACTGAATAAGCCAGATATATTGCAGTTGAAATTCAATGACCAACAGTTTATCCACACTTCATTAGCTCATCTTGGTGATCAACACCAGTGTATGTTTGTGGGAGACATGAGCTTCTGGATACCTAGCTGCTCCCTTTGCTTGGGTACATTCTTGTTCATATTAATTATTTTCTAACACTGAGTTTCCCAACAGGGAAAATTTCAGTGCTTCAACAATTCAATCATTCATAAAAAAAAAAAAAAAAAAAAAAACAGACTGCATTTACATGTCACCTAAATCATCATGCAAGAATTTGCTTGTATTTTCACGCACATCATTCCTCTGATACACAGATCACGTGACGTTAAAATCTTGGCTTGACTATCTTGTACGACATTTGTTTATAACACATTCCACGGCTTCCTGGATGTTTTTGAAGATTAAAATCCCGTCTTTGTTAGCTTGATCTATGAGATATGTTCTTCCTCGGTTGTAGTCCTTTACTGCAGTTCGAGATAACTGTGGAGAAAATTGTCAAAACTTTAAAATTTGGGTCCTATGTGGTACATGACATAGCAAATATTCAGAATAAAGATACAGGAGTTGTGCATTTTGTGCACTGGCTTATTGTTCAATGACCAGTATGTCATCACCAGGATATGAGACTAATACAAATCACTACTAACCTGTTCTCCACAGATAGTTGCATCTGCAGTTAACATCTGTACACATAAAACTACATTGCAACCAAGACCAATATAATGCGATGCCTGAAAAAAAGAAAAGAAAAAAAAAAATGAGTATACTTTAACTTATATATCTATTATTTCAAATTGTCTAATTCAAATAAACGTACACACATTCATATAACACATATATATCTATACTTTACTTTAGTAATAAATATCAAGAAAAATAACGAACAGGGTAACTGAACATGAGCAAATACAACTGAGCTCACCAGGGCCATTGCGGATACACCCAGCGTGGTGTTTGTGATGACAAAGAGCAGAACCCTTGAGTTTTCCATAAGAGCAGCCTCCATGGGCAGCAGACGTCCTGAGCAAGCACTGGCAGCAGGATTGAAAAATGAGAGCCCATGTTTCAAGAGCATAGGAATGGCAACGTCTTCGCGCCACGTCTCTCTGTTTCCGAGGGATCCCCCAAGGTACACGTCACGCTCTCCTGTACTGCTGATTGGCCTCAGCGGTCGCCTGGGTAACGCCCAACCTGAGACAGAAGAGACATGGCTCTAATCATAAGAATATACAGAACATAATTCAAAATATTTTTGATCTTGGAGTGCTACTTCCCACACGGTTCAGATTTTTGTTTTCATATTAATTCACAATATCTCTATTTACAAAGATATTTCAACCTACCAAACACTTTCTGAATTGGAGACACGACCGAATGCGTAAAAACATCCCAGAGTCTCCTGCTTTCTAATCTTTGATTCTTAAACTCTGCTACAATGCAGCAAAATTCATCAAATGTGAGAAAAACATCATGGAGAGGGAGCTCTGTGCCATTCAGTTCCTGCATCTCTATCCCTGTAAAAATAAATGCACACATCAATGCCTTTCATTTGTAACTCTTCTAATCAATTTGACTCATTATTCACTGCATAAGTACGTAGTTCACAAACTTATATTCCCATCCAAGTTTTATTTCTAAAAAAATATATATTTACTGATTGAAGATCATCTTTCAGTGATATATGTGGAAAATGTAATACAGTTTAATACAGGTAACAAAATATGATCCACGACAAATTTTGAGAAAACTAAAGAATTTAGGACATTAATATAAATTAGCAAAAAAATAAGTAGTCCCCTATAAAAAAAATCCAAATAATAGCACTGCTCTTTGCAAAACTTACCTTTCTTAGCTGCAACAATTGCCTGAAGTTCCTCATTGGTCAGCTCCTTATTGGTGACCACTTTGTATGCTACACGAGCCTGAAGGAAGAGTGATCACGTCAACCAGAGTCATAGGTTCCAATAGCTTGCGAACTTACAAAGCATTCTCCCTTGGAATTATTATTCACAGCTATAAGATCACTCACTGAATCAAGTAGGTGCTACTTACCTCAGCAAGTGTTATATGCTCGGAATTGGTGTTAACGAATGCATCATGCAGCTTTCTGTAAAGATGAGATATTATGCAATTAGACTTAGAGACAAATAATTTAGAATACATGTTCAAAACTATTCTAGATATTAACCCTCTCGTGACGGGTGGTACACTACTGTACCGCGCATTCTAGGCCCATTCGCTGGGGACGCGATACGGCGCCGTTTATTTAACTGATTTAGGCCTATGCGTTCGAGAGCCCCGGCATTGTGACATGCAAGGCTGGAATGCCCCCGTTGTGAATGGGTTAATAACTAGATTTTATTTTAACATTCAAAACTCACAATAACCTAGTAAAATGTTTCATAGTAAACATTCAGTTTCATTTTTTTTTTTTTACTGAATTTAGTTAGTATGGAATCATCATCTGTCAGAACTTACATAAGCTTGTCTCCAAGTTGAAGATATGGATATTTAATGGGCTGTACTTGATCTTCAAGACCAAGGTCTTCAGGTCGGAGATTCTCTCGGAGAATCTGATAAAATGGATTCATGTGTCAAAAAGTGAAGATAAAATGAAAACAATTAGATAAATATAAATATATGCAAAAGTAAAAGATTTTAAAAAATACATTATAATTTGGAAGTATCTATGATGTAACATACCTTAGCTGTACAATTAAGGGCATGGTTTATCTCTGGAAAGACAGGGATTCCTTGCCTCTCGACAAGGTCTTGCACTGTGTGGAGTCCACTGGTCAGTTCTCTGTACTCTCTGCAAACATCGTTATTCTTATAAATGACCGAACACAAAAGGGCTTCTGAATCTTCCAAATAATGATTAGAAGCATGCAATCTGTACTGTATGAAGTTTCCTTTCCTTCTTGAATAAGCATGTGACTTTCTCCTCAATACTACTTTTTGGGGCTTCTCCTATATCCTAACTTATGAATCTTTTATCATTTTTGGTCCTTCTAAATCTCTGTCCTAAAATTCAATACACTTCCTTGAAATATCCTATCTTTTGTTCTTAATAATCTTTAGTAATTCATCAATAGTTCTCTAACAATTTTTCTTTATCAGTTATCAAATACTGTATCTAAATTGTATACTGTACAAGCAGTAACATATCCTTTTTTATGTATATTAAATACCATCAAGGGAGAAAAAAAAGACTAATAAAAAAAAAAAAGTTAATAAATAAATGAATAAATCATTTCAGAACATAAGCAACAGCAATTTCATTAAACTTACAGCTCTGAGATTGCTTCTCCCCCAATCAGCTGTCCAGGACCTGTATAAGAGTCCATGACAACCACAAGTTTGCGACGGCAGCCGGCCATGTAAGCAGCTTCAATCATTGATGCTACGTTACGAGTAGCTCTATCCAGCACGAAAAACAATACTGATGCAGTCTGTTTT
>BOPN01002756.1:100000-105000 GCA_017312705.2 Penaeus japonicus | reverse complement strand
TGTACTATTATTAGAGAGAGTCTATCCTCATCCCTTTTTTAAAACTAAAGTTGAGAATGAGAACGGCACACTGAGTGAGTGGGAGGAGAACGAAAGGTATAAGTAGTATATAGAGCCTCGAGTGTGATGACCACAAGCAAGCAAGCAGCCGTGTCCCCGTGCAATATTGACTTAACATTCAACAGTCCTGGGTGTTGGGGTGGTCAGGGGGAGGGCGGGGAGGAGGGAGGGAAGGGGATAGGGTGGCCCGTTGCGCTAATGTTTTCTTAAGGTCTTGTAAGATGCTGCAGTTGGTGTTCTATATATTACACATGACCTAATGACCTCGGGGTCAAGCTTGTTGTTCTGCAGTCTCATATGCTGACCTTGTCACGATATACAAGCTTTTTTTTCTCTCTCTACGATTGCTTTGATGTGATCACTTCGCTGACCACAATACCCAAGTAAAGCACATGTATTGGCTCAGTGCTAGTATGTATGACCTCAGAAGCAAACTATTGGCTCAGAGCTCCAATGTGACCACCTAATAGCACAAGTGATACAAGTCCCGGTGACTTCACAACAAAACTATTGACTCGGGACTTCGAGTCAAATCTTCTCATAAAACTCAAGACGCAGGGCGATAACTCGGCCTCCCAGTGGAATGACTGAGGCAAGCGGTTGCTGTGTTTCTCTTCACCCTCTCCCTCTTCGTTATCCTACCTGAGTCTGACTTCCCTGAGTTATTAAAATAATCTCCCTCTCTCTCCCTTTCACTCTCCTCTAGCCCCTCTCCTCTATTCCTCAGCCCACTCCTACGCCCCCAGATCCTGCTCCACTTCTATGACAACCAGGACTAGCTTGCATGGTCGGCCGTGGGTGGCGAAGCGAGGTGCAAGATTGGGGTGGGGGAGGGTGGGGGGGGGGGGCAGGTGGTGGAAGTGGAAGGGAAGACTAGAGAAGCAGGAGCACAAAGATGGAAGGGAATAAGAGGGGAGAGGACTCGAGACAGGGGCGGCGTTCACTCACACGCCACATGTAGTCACGTCAGAATGAACTAGCAATATAAGTGACACACAGCACCAGGCCACCCGAAGCCGAGCGAAGGGCTTTCAGGGGCACTGGTGAAGCGTCTTGTCAGGAGGAGGAGGACGGGAGTGCTGGTGACGGCAGGGTGGAGGGACGAAATAACAAAGTAGAGAGGATTTGCAAGATTTGTTAAATAACACACAACGAATCTGGAAATTAAATGTGACTTTTTTGTAGTATTTCGTACATTAGAAACAACGCAAAAATCCAAAATACACCCAAAACTTTCATTGAAAAAAAAACAAATATCAGTACCGATTCCCTCACACAAACAAAGTTCGCCATTGCCATATATATCTTTGTCGAGTAAAGCACGCGCAAAACACGCAAAAATATATATCCACATAAACGCACACACGTACACACATTCCTTCATAGGGGCACTTAACTCACAATTGATGTCATTAACCACAAAGGCTTCTGTGTAACCAGCCAACCAACACCTGACCGCTTCACTCGCTGATGTAACAACCATAATGATCCTTACAGGCGGTGTAGCTTGGTGTCGTAATGGCTTGTCTTGTCACAATATTTGGGTAACTCGAGGGGCGGAGTTTCTAACCTTTCCAATGGTTCTAGCGAGTTCATCGACTCACGTCAAATCCCATCTCGGAAAAGTGCATGATTCACAATACATTTCCCCCCCCCACCCCACCCATATGTCTCGCAGCTCTTAATTCGTGCGGCGCTACAAAAGGATAGTAACTGCGTGAACGCATAGTTATTTCTGCACGTTTACTTGAAATTAGAAAAAAAAGACGAAGGCGGCTCTGTGAGCGCGTCTGGTCTCTCCTCGAGTCCGCGAGCGAGCTTGGGCCGGCCCCGTCCGTACCTGGCGATGAGGACATGGCACTGCTGGCCATAAGATCACTCCCGCAGAACGCATTACTAGATTTAGTAATGACCTCACTCGCCATCCCCAAGAGGCTGCTGTAACCCTAGCTCGCCCGCGTTCCCTTGCCCTCGTGCTCGCCGCCAGCTGACTAACCCCGTGGTAAAACCCTGCGGTAAGGCAATGTGGTAAGGTGCCGTGGCACCCTGGGGAGTCAGAATACCCGAAACACGACGCAAAAAAAAGCGTGAGTATTAAACTGAAATCGTGTGACGACGACTGCAAGCATGAGGGAGGAAAGCTTTTACTTTGAACTCGAGGGATTTTGAAGCACTGCTGGACACTTTACTTGTATCAGGATAAAGAGATATTTCAGCATATGCATCATAAAGGAGGAAGACTTCATGGAACTCGATATAAAATGCCTTTGTCGTTGGATGATTTTGTCTCGTGACGCCACAGGAACTGTTACGAAAAAAGAAAGCTCGGTTGGCAAACATACAAATGAAATCTTCGTCGCAACTCATTTGCGTTTGGGATATTCCGGCGCACACTCACGTCTGTGAAACAATACATCTGAAATATTCGAGCGAAACATGGCGATTCGAATTAATATCTCGAGGCACCACGCCCATCGCAGACTCAGCGGCGCCGAAGGGCTGGGACATGCATCGACACATGACAGGACAACGTTTTCAGATACCGCCGTGCACCATCGTGGCCTCCTACGCAGTAAACATCCCTGGCGTGGGCGTCTGGAAAACGTTTCCGCTGGATGTCGGAAGGCAAGGCGTCCCGTCCCGACTCGACTTTCGCTCTGCCACGCGAACTGCTCACGGGAATCGGAGACGTTTCGTTAGCGGCGGGTGAGCGGGCTGTTTCCGGAGAGGGGCGGCGGCGTGATTGCGCGACGCATTCCGTCTCGTTCTGCTTCCGAGAAATGTCATGAGGGAGATACGCTCTGCACGAACTGAGTTGCGTAACTGCCGAATCCTGTAATGTCCTTTGGGATGTACTCCCCAAGCGCCTCATGAACACAGGTACATGTAAAATATTTCCATAAAAGGACGAAGTCGTTGCTAGTTGTTCCGGAAATATATACTGGTTGTGCAGTTAGTTTAACTTTGAAATGTCTACTTTTACATGCAGGTTTGGGGAATATGCTTGTGCATGACCCAAAACATGAACGCGTGTAGGCATCTTAAATTGATTAAATATATGTAATATGTAGGCAAGGCTATCCTTGCCTCTTTATGACATACACAAAGCAGTCTATGAGTCCAGCGTCAAAAAATCTCGAATGTTTCCCCACTATCATGTCCCTCGGTGCTCCCTGGATACTGAAGGTGATAACTCTCACACGATTGAAAATTCTCAGGATTACGACACTGGCCCTCGTGACACGTGCCATGGCACTCGCCCTCACCCAGAGTGCAAAGTGCAGGTAACAAGCGCGACGCTTCGCAACCTGGGACACACGTAGGCGCCATCATGGCAACATGCTATTGAACGCCGGATGTGGCAACGAGCTGCGGGTACTCCCGAAGAGAAACACGAATGGAGGGGGGGGGGGGGGTGGAGGGAGAAGTCAAAGAATGGTAAAGAGAGAGAGAGAGAGGAAGAGGGGGGGGGGAAGGGAGAGAGGGAGAATGAAAGAGAATAAAGAGTTGAAAGAAAAAGATATAGACAGACACACAGACCGAAATAGGGCATTACCAAAGCGTTCCCAATGAGACAAGATTACTGCCAAACAATACAGGTCACGTGACAGAATATGATACACATGTCATGTAAAGTGAAACGAGACAGAAAGCCGACTCAGATGATGCATGGCACGAGCGGCGATTAAGCTGACACGTGCGCCGAAAGGCACGGCTGAACAATCCCTGGCATTAATCCCAATTTGCAAACGCCGAAATGTTCTATTAAAACTATTCTTTAGAGGTACCTGAAGACTGTAGAGCCCCCCCCCCCCTCCCCTGTCACACTCTCTCTCTCTCTCTCTCTCTCTCTCTCTCTCTCTCTCTCTCTCTCTCTCTCTCTCTCTCTCTCTCTCTCTCTCTCTCTCTCTCCTTGCAAATGCCACTGCCTTCCGAATGCGTTTAATACAACAGAAAATGCAAAGAGCAAAGGAAGCCTCTTCCTCTTTGGCCACACAAACAAACAAACAAACAAACAAACACATCCAAGTCTTACTAGGTTGCTGGCGTCGCTGACGGCGCGAGCGGGGCGAAGGCTGGAGTCCGGCGGACGTCCCTCCGTCTCCTGCCGAAGATGAGGCAGAGGAGGACGCCGAAGGGGAGGCGACGATGGGTCGCTGCCGCAGGCGCAGCTGCCTCCCCTTCCTCCTCTCTGTGGAACACCTGGCGGACATGGTGGCGGGGGACCTGCTTCCTGGTGGCCTCGCGTCTTCTCTTAGTCCTCGGAAGCAATTCCCGTCCTCTCCTGCGACACGCCGGCTACATGATGCTACCTGAAGCTTTCTCACGCTGCGCCTTCTCACACACCAATGCTTCGGGAACTCTTAAAGTAGCTCAACGTCGTCCTCTGGAGCTGCACTAGCCTCCCGAGGGACACCCGTCTGCTTGCAGTTTCCGATCACGCCCACTTCAAACTATTGGATGTATTTTTTCATATTTTGATCGCAATTTCAGTTCCACCTGGAAACAGTTTATAAATCAACACTTCTTGTATCACAGGCTTTCAAACACAGCCTCGTAAGGCCTGCAACTCCTGGGATCAACACCGCTCCACCTGAGTCACAGGAGCAAGACAAGACGTCTCGTCTCGTCTCGTCTCGCCTCCAGGTATGCACGCAAGACTCCCTCGCCGAGCTCAGACACGAGCACCAAGCAAGGTGACGAGAAAGCGATCGAGCTGCTCTGCAACTTTAGCAGGCGTGACGTCACGAGGAGGTAGTGAGCGAACGAGCGCTAAGCTGTGACCTCACGCTGAGGTAGTTGTCTCTTATATAGTGGCGCGGGGGTGGTGGTGGTGGTGGTGCCTGGGTGCCTGGGTGCCTCCTTGCTGCCAGCCCTCGCCGTCGGGCTGTGGGCTGGAGGCAGAGACGTGGCACCGCCGCGAAAACGTGTTCCAGAGG
>BOPN01002756.1:77500-80000 GCA_017312705.2 Penaeus japonicus | reverse complement strand
GCTAACCTACATCCAGTTAACGAGACGCCGTTTCAACAAGGTCACCACCACCACCACCAGTAACGAACACTCCAGAAGACGGGACGCTTCGCAATGAATTAGTTTGCAAATATTGTCTGCCAATAAACGTAGGCTCAAAAAGAAAAGAAAATTGGCGAGCTCACACATGGCACCAAAGCAGGCCAAAGGCGATAAAAGTATCCGCGTCTCAGGATGACGTTCATAAAGCTGCTGGCAGAGAGGTTCTGGGTGTCCTTTTTCAGAGGCTGACGTGTTTGTGTCAGGGGGACAGATGCTAACAACCAAGCCAGGAGGGGTGGCTCGGATGCGAGGCGACCTGCTGGTCAGTCTACTTTACTTCCCATGGTTCCCGGGATGTATCGTAGGTGACTTGGCGGGGCAATGTTTACAATGGAAAGCCGGTGGCGGGTGGAGTGGCACGTGGCTGGACAGAGAAGAGCTTCAGGGGCGATAAAAAATTCTTGTAACATTGGAGGAAAAAAAAAAAAAAAACACGGGAAATTAAAATGACGATGATTTACCTTTAAATTAAGCGCATGTCTATAAGCCACTATTTTTTCGCCGTTCATAGATAAATTTTTCAATCCCTGGTAAATGAAAAAGCAACGATATATTCTACGGTTTGGTGCAGCCAAAGTTTGATATGAATATCAACTGTAATCAGCTAAACAGCCAACATTAAAAAGCTGAATTATCAAATCCTGATGTGCTATAGAATAAGTCTCTCAGATCTTTGAACATAATGATTTGTAACTACATAATTGTAATACATATACAGATTTGGTATGTATCGCCAAACTTTGTAACTCAACCAATCCTAAATAATTTTCAATTAAAGCGAACAAAGGGATAAACTAAATTAATGAACATTCTCTCAAGTGAGTATCCTTATCAACGGCTACCAGAGACAGCTTGCAACAGGAAATCTGTGGACATACCCTTGCTAGGATCTCTAAAGAAAAAAAAATATTCTTCATGATTTCCTACTGGTTTGGAATCTGTAGCATGGGACAAAAATACCATATGCATGTGTTTATTTCATAACTTGGGTTGGGTTGGCGGCTGCTTTTACCCTTTCAAATATGCCCTATACGAGAATTACAGAAAGAGTAAGGACAACAATTAGGACAGTAAAAGAAAGAAAGAAAAAAACAGACTTTCCCTTAGCAGCTGAGAGAAAAGACATGGAAGATCTCGAATGACAAAGGACCAGGAAGGCAAAAATGTTGTCCCTATGAGCATAGTAACGGCATTATCAACGTCAACAACCTGGATTTCTAACGATGTTGATGCAACGCGCGAGACCACAAACAGAGAGAGAAAGTTTACATATTACGTAAGATTACGCAAATCATGGATAAGTATATCTCACACATCACACTTGTTTAATGAACAAACACGAGAAACATTCGTGTCGAAATGGACAAAGACGAACGGACAAAGATTTTAATCATCGTGACAAGTCATATATAAGGTCAATCCAGTCACCCACGGGTATTATTATTAACCAACTAAAGCAACTATAAATCATTTTGTAGTATCGGGAATTCCAAGAAAAAAGTCTGACTAGAAAAAAGGGACTCACAGAAGCGCTTACACAACTTCATTAAAATGTGGATGGTGAACGTCAGCGAGCCATGCAAATGAGCTCCCTTGTTCACTCTCTCACAAAGGAATGTTAATGAACAACAAGGGCGCCACAGCCACCAGAGAATCATGCTAACGAAGACAATATGAAACGAGACGCTCGGATGAGATCCCGATACCTCGATGAAAGCAGGCGATCGAGTGACACCGAAGTAGCCCCAGGAAGGGCGGCCGGCCACTGACTGCCTCGTTTGTCAAAATTTAACCGCTGATCCGAGGCGTGTAAATGAAAAGAGGTGAAAGCTTTGTCCAAAAACTTAAAATGTGTTCTGTGTAAGAGAGGAGGGTACAGAGTGAGGTAGGCATCTTCGGCTCGTAGGGTTTAAAGTCCTCCTTCAGCCGGTGGGATTTCCACCCTAACGCCGCGGGTGAGCTGATGTCATGCATGATGTCACCCCAGCCATGACATCACGCTGGGTGGGATCATCACGATCATTAATGCAGTGAAGGAGGCGGCTCCTCTGACTGCTGTAACTCTTCCACACTGCGCACACACAAACACACGCATAGATCATGTGCAATGACGCAACCTCCCTCGCCTCTGCTGGTCACTGTCCCTCGTCTTCCCGCCATCCCATTCCGTCTTTCTCGCTACCGGATTCCCTTCAAAAGCACGAAGGATTAAAAAATAAATAAAGAATTCGAGGAAAAAAAACATTAGACATCGACCCAGGAAAACGAGGACCCTCTAAACATCCTTTTGCTCGGTCGCTCAAAGTGTTTACAGATTTGATCTCTCTCGTGTAACGTATCCCTTAAAAATGAAAATAAGTAAAGGGCGCAGAGCTAAACAACAAAAGGCCGTCGGGACAACACTGCCTCTCGCTCTTTG
>BOPN01002756.1:67500-70000 GCA_017312705.2 Penaeus japonicus | reverse complement strand
CGTCGATTTCTCTTCATTCCCTTTCTAATTAACGTCCTTGGTCCCCTTGTCTGTCCAGTCATTCATTCGGTCAACGTATACGTAGGTTACTAAAGTCACATAAATAAAACAGTGCGTCGGGTAATTGTCATGTCAAATGCAGATCACCTAATCCGTGTCATGTCCGCCAGGTCATGGAAAGTCACTCTAAAGTAAACAGCCAAGGGAGAAGAATCCAGAGAGAAAAAAAGGAAAAGAAAGATGTGTATTACAAAACAAATAGGCAGACAACGGGAACATTTTCGTTCGCAGGTGTAATGACCTGAACAAATTTCCGCTGGCAAGGTCAACGGGTACACAATAACAGAACGGATGGCAATCCGCCCTCCGATCGCCATCCATTCAGATGAGGATACTGATGGGCTAGGTGAGTTCAGGTCTGACTGGTCAGCCGGAGAAGACCACACATGAAATCAGGTCATTACCCTCGGGACAGAAGCCCATTCCTGTGACACCCACCTTGTGACCTCGCCGTACACTGGCACAGACATCATTCGCAGGCGTGGGCGTTGGGCGGCTCTGCTTTCACCCCGCCGAGGTCATACGTAGGCTTGCGTGTGGGCGGCCAGGTATGTTGGGCGGCGGCGGCTGTGAGCACCGGCCAGAGAAGGCGTGGGTGTCGCAGGGCTGAAGTCGCCCCTAGGGCTGCAGGCGTTGAGGGAAGTCGACACTCATGGGGAGCGGGCGCGAGTGATCGAGGGAACGAGCGTTGGGTCGGATGAAGGAAGTGCGAGGAACTTCCGTGGGAGAGGAGGCGAAGAGGCGATTAAAGACCAAGAGGCCGAGCGAAGAGCTGGTTTCCGAAAGAAAGTATTCACTCAAGACACTGGGTCATAATTCGTTTTCCGATATTTTACGTTTTCACTGATGCCCAACACAAGAATCTTGATAACTGCACAACGCATTTCACAAGCAAATGATTAGTCACAAGGCAGCACATGGCAGAAACACCTTCACAACCCGGTTATAGAAGCCGCCTGTATGCTGTGACGTCACGAGCGTAAACAATGCACGACTGGTCGCCAAGTCACACCAGCTGACGCTTCACCGCGTAAATTAACCTTAAATGCACTTCGCACGGACACGGCTCACGCTACTCTTCGGGATCCGCGCTCGCTGGGGCACGGGGTCTCACTTGACTTCGGAATTACCCGGTGTAATTCTATGTTCGTCCCCTTCACATGCGTTTCAAAATGTATTTGTATTTTAATATAGGCAAAATTCCATTTCCCTTCCCTTGTGCTTTAGAAAGGGACACTGAAAACGCCTTCAGGAAGTTCCGTCCGCTTTACGGATGTATTTCTATGGAAGGCTTTGGAGGGGTGGGCGAGGGTGAGCCGTTTTCTTTCTCTCACTCGACGAAGGTTCGTGTGGCTCTTGTGCAGTCATTCCCCCTTCAGGCTGGTGGCACCTCCGAGTGAGGAAGTAGACCTAGGCAGAGGGCCCTTTCTTGAGACTAATGACACCTCGTTTAAGAGCATCCATTGCCACCACCACCTTCCCATGGGCTGGTGGCGCCCCTGAGAGGCAGAGGAGTTTCTGTAACGCCCTGGGCGATACCTTGAGCAGCTGCAGCGTGCGTGGGTTTAGGAGTCTGCCACCTGCGCGAGGGTCGACGCCGTGTATGTTCCTCGTGTCTGGCCAAGGGAGGGAGAGGGGAGGGGCGGGGATAGACCCATAGGCTTAATAATAGCTAGTGGCGTGGGGTGTGTGTCGGAGGAGGGGCGGGCACGGGCGGGCACCGGCGTGCCAAGAGCCCGGGCGTGGGCCGTCGTGTGTGGTGTGTCGGAGGTCCTCTCTGCTTCCACGACCACCTGCTCAGGAGGACCGACGATGCTCGAAGGATGAGCGGGGGCACGAGATGCTCCCACACCTAGTTCCTCCCGGCTGGCACCCAGACTCTTGGTGGCATGGCTGGGCGGGCGGGGAGCAAACAAGGGCGGGCTAATGAGCTCGTGACTCCCTACCAAGATGACGACCTACGCCCACTCGCAGCAGTGTCTCCGGCCCTTCCTCCCGGGCGACGCCAGACTCGTAACATCAGCCAGCGTAGCCCAGCTACACGAAGCACGTCAGTCCTTTGGCGTAAGCAGCTTCATCTAGGCACATCTCGTCAGGCAAGAGATCATCGTAGGGGGCTGAACGTGGGCGTGAGAAGGCGGACGGGATTCCTCTGAGCATGCGGTGGTGGCACAGGTGGATGGATGCGCGAGAAGAAAGGGCGCGGGTGGGCGTGTGATGGCAGCGGGGGCGCGGGCGCGATACTAACCACCTCGAGGCGGGGACGGCGTCTTCAGTCGGAATACGGGTGGGAGGCCGGAACCCAGTGAGGCGAGTCGCGGCCAAGCTCTCCCTCTCTCCTCCCCTTTCTTTCTCGTCTCCTCCTCCTCCTCCTCCTCCTCCTCTTCTCCCCTCGACCAGATTCCTTTCGCCACACCTCCTCGCCCTCTCCACCAGCCCT
>BOPN01002756.1:27500-52500 GCA_017312705.2 Penaeus japonicus | reverse complement strand
GTATTGGCGATGCTGTTTGGTTACTGAGGTGGAACCAGCGTCTTAAAAGCGGATGGTGATGTGATAGGCTTTGTTAGAGTGGCTGGTGGATGGTGGATGTGGATGTGGATGATAGCGCCACGTGAGATGACGCCACTGTTCACTATAGTCACACTGTAGACTATCTACTCAAAAGTTGTTAATATCGATGGCCTTAGTTGTACTAGGTTATGGAAGGGATTCAAGAAGAAATGAATAAAATACAACCGCACGCGATTAACGCTCGTATCTGGAATTCCTGTCTCTGGTATTCCGGTCTCCTTTCCCCCAGATGGTTCCATGAAGGGTGGCTGACGCTGGATGTTAATTAATCGAAGCTGGTAGAGTTTAGGGCTGAAGTCTCGTTGTTAATTGCGGCATGGGGCAGCGAGGTGATGTAGTGCAGAGGAGGCTGGTAAAGTCACACCAAGAATTAAAGGTTGGGTAAACAGTGACCAGATATGCAGTGTGAGAGTGAGTTATGCAACCCTTAGCCCGAATAGAAAGGGATGACGAAATGTTACTGTGTCATAAAGCGATGCAGTCCCCCTGGGAAGCGCT
Organism: Penaeus japonicus; assembly: GCA_017312705.2. NCBI lineage: Eukaryota > Metazoa > Arthropoda > Malacostraca > Decapoda > Penaeidae > Penaeus > Penaeus japonicus. Next base: position 51,921 of record BOPN01002756.1, on the reverse strand, counting down.
GGATGAGGTTCCAGGCATGATGAGTCCAGGTCGCTGGAGGTGACCGCTCCACGCCCAATCATTTTTATACATCCTTATAGCATTGCCATTGATGAGACTAATAAAAGTACTTTCTCAACAGCTGACGACGCTCCTATAAGGAACGGCAAAATTCCGCGCAGCGCTTTTCTGCACAAGGAATGCAAGGCCTTTCCCATAGTTCTTCCAAGATCACTGATGAAACGAGATCACGGCTGGACTAAAGGTAATAATAACATTAGGGTAATGGCCGATGTTGACCCTAGGATTGTTGTGACTGGAAAGAGAATCACTCCGTTTGGTGACTGGTAGTGATGGCGAAAAGCAGAGGAACTATGGATGCTAAATTTTACCCAAGAGAGGGATGAGATAATAGGTTAAGATAATATTGATAGCTGCAAGGGTATCCGCACGTGATCCTAAAATTAGTAATGGGATATTAAAGATATTCTCACTCATGCTTTCACCAGGAACGTTCGTTAAGAAACAAAGACGAGTGAAGTTCTACATATAAATACTATAGTTCGATGACTAAAAGATACTACACTTAAACAGATACAATCTGTAAGACAGCATCTACACACACACCCCAAAAAAAAGACCCAACAGTATTTTCTGAAGGCAGTTGCTTCCCCATGAATCTGCGGCATTTCCGACCGCTGCTACAAGACGGGCATCAGTGATCACTATTCTAGTGCCATACACTCTCTGTATTGTTACCAGGCAATATCCCTTTTTCCCCGAAGGAAATCCTGTTGATGTTTACACGGATCTGTAAAGGAATGCGGACCAATTACACAGGCAGGACTTACAACGAAATGCATTCTCTTTCCATCGAAAAAAAGGATTTCCACGAAGGGAGAGAGAGAGAGCGAAGCAAACAACAACAACAACAAAAACGCTGACACAACTACTCGAGCTTCCTTAATATGACTGATTCCTCGCTGATTTGCGAACATGGGGTCTATTTCGTGGATCTCTGTGGTATTTCTGGCTCCTAATAAACTTTGGCCTCTAAATTTGCAACCACGCATTGACTCTTTCACAAACGTAGCTAAGTCTCTCTCAAAGAACTTACTGCTTTATACATTTAATGTGTAATTCCAGACGGAAAAAAAGTAACTACATTAATTCACTAAAAATCAAAGGCAACATATAAATCAGTGCTGTGCACTGTCTTTTTTTTTCAAGAGAGCCAAAGGTTTAGGACAGCCATTTAGCCTTAAGCCACAAAGATAATAATAAGAAAATAGATATAGGAACTATTTTTGGGGTTCTCTGATCACTGATGGACTGCCTGACTGACTGCCTGCCTGCCTGCCTGACTGCCTGACTGACTGACTGACTGACTGACTGACTGACTGACTGACTGACTGACTGACTGATTGATTGATTGACTGCCTGCCTGCCTGTCTGCCTGCCTGCCTAACTGACTGACACTTTTCTCTCTCTCTCTCTCTCTCTCTCTCTCTCTCTCTCTCTCTCTCTCTCTCTCTCTCTCTCTCTCTCTCTCTCTCTCTCTCTCTCTCTCTCTCTAAATGAACCATCAAAGTAATTCCCATAAAGATTACGACCATATTCCTGAGGCGATCGACCGTAAGCTACTGAGCTCGGATTATCATTCATATCACTCGAAAGGGCGCGGCAAGCAAACAAATACATTAAACCCGAATCCAATAAAGCCCTCAATGGCGCTAACTGGTTGACTGCCTGCCATCTGGCATTCGCAACTTGCATCCAATGCAATAATCACACCAGGCTTCAATCTGTTTCATCATCCATTTCCAGTATGCTTCATACTGACAAAAAAAAAAGAAGCTTGATGAAAACACACGATTTCCGAAGAGAAGAACACTGCCTTGGTTCTCTCTCGCATGAACATCCGTACGAAAACAATTACAGGTGTCCCGGAGAGGCACAAACACCTGTGTCTCGCGAACCACATCTTGTGTATCCCAAGGCCGAACGGTGGTGGCAAATGTTGACACCGTGGGAAAAAAGTGGGTTCCCATAAAGCCCTTTTCCTTGGGTGGCAATGAGGAGCAAGGGTGAGACTACTACTACAGTGAGGGTGAGACTACTACAGTAAGGGTGAGACTACTACTACAGTAAGGGTGAGACTACTACAGTAAGGGTGAGACTACTACTACAGTAAGGGTGAGACTACTACTACAGTAAGGGTGAGACTACTACAGTAAGGGTGAGACTACTACTACAGTAAGGGTGAGACTACTACAGTGAGGGTGAGACTACTACAGTAAGGGTGAGACTACTACTACAGTGAGGGTGGGACTACTACAGTGAGGGTGAGACTACTACAGTAAGGGTGAGACTACTACAGTAAGGGTGAGACTACTACAGTAAGGGTGAGACTACTACAGTAAGGGTGAGACTACTACTACAGTAAGGGTGAGACTACTACAGTAAGGGTGAGACTACTACAGTAAGGGTGAGACTACTACAGTAAGGGTGAGACTACTACGGTAAGGGTGAGACTACTACAGTAAGGGTGAGACTACTACAGTAAGGGTGAGACTACTACGGTAAGGGTGAGACTACTACTACAGTGAGGGTGAGACTACTACTACAGTAAGGGTGAGATGCTCGGGTGCGTGAGGGTGACACGGAAAGTAAATAATGATGATGATGATGATACTCAGGACACTGGACGAAAGAGAGGAGGAAGAAGGGGGGGGGGAGGATGCAGTGTCGAGCTCTACGTAGAGCGTGAGGGTGAGGATTGTGCCAAGGCTGGGCTGGGTTGCCAGGGAAGTGATGGAAAGTGTGGGAAAGGGGAAGCCGAGCACAGGGGATGCTGTGAACAGTTCAGTTAGGGTGAAATGATAAAACTCAAAGTCGGGGTAGGATGAAGATTGGTGCGCGATGCTGACTGTGAGCACGGGTCATACATTAACAAAGGTAAGATGGAATAGAGGATATAAAATATATATGAAATGTAAAGGCCTATCGCAATAATTACGTCCCCTAAACTTTCCACACGTAGGCCTACAAACTTAAAGCTACCATGAGGCATGTTGATCAATCCACTAAGTATTACATCACAAGTATTTCAACCACCGTGGTACAAACACTAACCCTCCCTTCCCCCCCTCCTCCCCCTCCTCCTCTTCCTCCTCCCCCCTCCCCCTCCCCCTCCGGCTCAACCTTCCCTCTCTACCTCCCTGCAGTGCTGCCATCTGGCCGTCCGTTAAGCTAAACTTCTTTTTTTTTCTTTTTTTTTGCTTCCCGCTCACTGCAAGTCAATGTCTCCTTCACATTTCCTTGCTGTCAACCTTATTCTGGCTGGCTAGCCCTGCACCCCCCTCCCTCCCTCCCCCCTCCCATGCGCCTACCCACTTGATCTCCCCCCCTTCCCCTCCCCCAAAGATACAAATTTCCCAACACGTCCAACCGCTCCCCCCTCCCCTCCCCTCCCTTCCCCCACCTACACCCTCCTCTCCCTCCCCTCCCCCCCGCTAACCCTCACCCCACACTCGCGTCCAAAGATATCTATGACGTAATGCAGCACGGAAGCGCATATGGCTTCGAAAAAGACTGTATGTGACCCCGACGCAACCACGCTTCACTCTAATCTCTAGTGTTTGCTATCAGCCATATATCAGATAGAAAACATGTACCCGTGAGCTTGAGTGATAGCTAGCGGCCAGCGACGTCGACGTCATTGTAGCTAAAAATAGCCATGATGTCACCGCCGAGAGCAGGCCCCTCCCCAGCCCCCCCCCCCCTTCTCCTACCTCTCACATATTTACGAACACACGCGCGTGGCCTTCCAACTTACACATTTAATACACATGCAATTTAGCACGTGGAAATAGTTCAAGCCCTTAAAACTCACAGGAATTTTTAAGTACATAAAATCACACACATTAGCGATGAAGTTAAAACAACATTAAGATTCTGCCCTGGCATTTATAATCCACCTTGATATGCAATTTCAACAACACTGACAAACGCCAATAAACTGACATTGTGATTAGAAAAAAAACATTAACTGATCAATACCACATTAAAATTGGAAAAAAACAACATTTATTCTACACTTAAAACCGCAGGGCTGAGCAGGGACAAAGGACTGACCTCGATGGCAAAAACATATGTACAGGTTGACAAATAAAGGCGAAATTCCGGTAACAAAGACTAGCATATTTACCGATGACCCAGGACAAACAACCTGACCCATTTCCGGGATTTCATTAATTGCCTTCATTGCATGCAACACAAGCATTTCTGAAAACAAATTTGTAACAGCTTTCATCATCACAAAGTAGTTTTATAGTTGGATAATATAAAAATAGCAACTCACCTGTATTTCCAGTAAAGTTCTTTGATCCAATAATTAATCAAATAAATTATAATTACAACAAGCCTGCATGAAACATTTACTCATAGTACTGCTTCTTTCCAAATTTTGATTTTAAATTCTTGAGAATAGCAGTGTATTCACAGAGAGATAGAAAAAAAAGACTCAAATATTTTTAAAAAATATAAAAAAAATACATATCCACCAAGTACAGATAATCCACTACCGTTGAATTCTGTGTTATTAAGACAGGAGCTTTTGCAACAGTGCCAGGGGACAATCAGTTGTAGACCCCTCCTCCCCTCACCCCCCTTGGATCAGGTAACATCAATTCATTGGCAAACCAACCTGGCTCACGGCTCAAAATATTTTCTACCCAGCGCTTCACTAAAGCTACTTGTAGGCTTCCATTGTGAGCATTGGCTCCCTGATACTTTATAACCCACATCAACATGCTGAAATTCATTTTATGATACTTCTTTATGATACCTTTCTGTTGTTACTGCTATACAGATAATTGGTATATACTGTATATATATATATATATATATATATATATATATATATATATATATATATATATATATATATATATATATATATATATATATATATATACACACCAATAATTTTAGTAAAATTATTGGTGCATCTCTTAAACACTATAGCACTAAATTCAACCAACAAATAAAATCACTTAAACAAAAGCACAACTTCAACTCATGAACTTCCGCTGAAACTGGTTAAGATTATGCACACTTAAAGCATAATTAAAATTAAGGATATAATATGTTAATATGCATCCTTGAAGCAAGTGCCATACATTAGTATGCGCTGCAGTTTGTATACACTTGATGTCTTGCTATTAATCTCTATCTCTTTTCAATTAAGGTGAATATTCTTACCAATATGGCCTACCCATTCTTTATACAAATTCAATGTTAGAGTAAAAACATCTAATATTCTCATACTGTATATGCTGGCAGATTTACAGTGTATTCATACTAATTCAGTTATTATTTTCATGGCTCATTTAGATATTCAAACCCATTAGCATAAATTAAATGCAATTAGACATGGCATATCACACCCTTTTACATTTCACATTTCACGATGAATAATACCCATACCATAGCGTTGAGTCCATTTTTCATTGAAAAAAATAAAACAAAGAAAGAAAATATTATTTTTCCTCACACTTTCCAAGCACATTAATCACATTAATCCACAGAAGAACTTAGGCTACGTATCTCAGAGACAATCCACTAATTCTCCTATTCTCCCTTTTTTTTTAATCAACAAGAACTACGCGTCGCAAAATCAAAACTAAAAAAAAAATACTTATTCAGGATAAAAAAAAATGTAGCACCAAGAGCAACCTTCACAAAACCTACGGCATTAACACTCCATCTTTCGCATGCCTTAAAATTAATCGAGACGACAGCCTCATATCTGCTTGTCATGGCATCAGCCTGGCTTTCCCGTGACACTGATTCCTCAGCGGGGCACACAAGCAGGTCGCAGAACGCCCAGAAATGAACATACAAGTGCATGACTTACGCTATCAGTGAAACAAGAAGCAACAACGTGATCATCTCGCCCTGGACGAAGACTTCCTCGACAAACCACTCTTTCGCTCGAACTAGATGCCACATTGTTTCACGCGCGATTAGGCGGGTTTAGATAAAAGCAGCAGCGGTGTTAATTCATCTCAAAGCTAAATTATGACTTTAGGATATATTCTATGTATACAAATGTCTATCAGAACGACTTTCGGTGTTTGTAATATGAAAGCGAGGGTTTGGGAAGGATTTAGTAAGGAGATGTAAACAAACCTCGGAACGCAGCAGATAAACAGACGTGGCAGCCTCGTTATTTCGGCTCTTTTCGAGGTATGCAATTAGCCTTGGTGTCCTAAATGTGGTCTTTTTGCATTTAGACACTCTGAGGAAAGATGTGAATTTGTGGATCTGAGATGTCTTGGCGAGGAAGTTGTTAAAGGTCGCTATTCTCTGAGGCACTAAACTAATTGGATTTTTTTTGTAACTGGTAGACCAAAGTATAAAGAATTGTTAAGATTTATGTATGAAAACTAACCAGAACATGTAAGATTGAGCACATTTAGAAGGTAACCGTGTTGGTTTGCAAAATATACAACTTTTCTTGAAGTTATCTTGACCAATTTATCCAAATACACTTGAAACTTGTTGCATCCAATCTGATCAAGCAGACAGTGTGGCCTCTGCACTCTGGTAATGGCTGGTCCATCTTTTAAAGTTAATAACTGTTAAATATATACCCAGAAATTAAATGGTGGAAATTTGCAAACTTTCATGAGAGTATTGACAGGTGTGCATAGTCTGCCCTGATCAGTGTAAGGTTGGCACAGTGTGAGATACACAGGTTTCTGCTAAACATTAGCATTTAAGATAAAGATGATTGTAAGGAGGTAATATTGCATTATTATGTGACAAACTAAATGCTGTTCAAATAATATTATCTTGCAACATTTAAACTTACCCCACCTTGATCAAGCTGGAACCAAATAATATCAAAGGTAGAATTGGTACAATGGTTTCTTGTCATGCTCCAAACTCCTCAGAGTCTTAGAATTACTGATTATTGGCTCTGTAGGATCAGTTGTTGAAATGAAGCCGTATTCCTTCCCTGTGAACCTATGACCCAAGCTATAACTTAAACCATGTCATTTTCAACGTTCTCATCTAGAAGGTACCATTCAGTTCATTCTCTCTTTCTCTCTCTCTCTCTCTCTCTCTCTCTCTCTCTCTCTCTCTCTCTCTCTCTCTCTCTCTCTCTCTCTCTCTCTCTCTCTTTCTCTCCTCTCCTCTCCTCTCCTCTCCTCTCCATTCTCCTCTCTCTCTTTTTCCTTTCTATCTCTTTTCTCTTTCTTACCCATTTCTTCTTTTCTCCCTCCCCTCATCTCTCTTCTCCCTTGGACTGTATAACATATGCTGGGTAGCCTGTCTTCTAAAATGAAATAAGGATAGTAGGGCTAAAAAAAAATTATAATGTTCTAGAAGCGGTCTGGTCACAGTGGCTAATATTGATGTAGTAAATAGATTATGTGTTGCTCCTTAGTTTTTTTGTACTCCTGCAAAGCTATTTCATCAGAAGGACCTCATGAAGGGAGAGGAAGCCATCTTGTACCAGGAGAAGAAAGGGGCTTTAGGAGTAAAGAAAAACTATGTTTATCAAGAGAGTACCAGGTCATTTGTGCCTTTGGAATGTAGAGAAGAGTAAGTTTATTGATTTCTTATTCTTTGCTGCTCTGACATTTGCTGATGTTTATTTATTCTTATTATCATCTGAGTTGTTTGTCATACTGTTCTGATCATTTGATTTTTTTCAGTGTTATTGATATTAACCCTCTCTGGACGGGTGGTACACTACGGTACCGCTCATTCAAGGGCCCAGTTGCCGGGTGGCACCATATGGTGCCAGTCATTTAATTGATTTAGCGTTCGAAAGCCCTGGCATTGTGACATGCAAGCTTGGAATGCCCCCGTCGTGAGTGGGTTAATATTCATTGGTTATTGTTATTATTGTTAGCATTGTTATTATTATAATTGTTTTGTTGTTATTATTATTATTATTATTATTATTATTATTATTATTGTTAATATTATTATTATTTTTATTATTATTATTATTATTATTAGCATTGTTGTTATTATTACTATTGTCATTACTATTATTGTCATGATTATTGTTAGTATTTTTGTATATTATTATTATTAGCATTAGCATTATTATTATTGTATATTATCATCATAAATCATCATCTTTATCATTATTGTTATTATTGTGATAATAGTGACAATATATATTAATGTTATTTTGTTGTTATTATTATTATTATTATTATTATTGTTATTTTTGTTGTTATTATTAATATTATTATTATTATTATTATTATTATTATTATTATTATTAGTTAGTTAAATTGTTTTGTAGTATGAATATCATGAGCATTATAATCGATACTGATATTTTTAAATTATAATAGTTGTTGTTTCTGTTGTTACTGATCTTTTTGTTACATTGCCATTAATAATCTGGCAAAATGAAAAGAATGTTAAGGTTCCTTTAATGTAACTATAGATAGATTTTTATCAATTTGGAGTACGGTCTATATGTAAGACATCTATTTTGATATGGAATATATTTCTTGCAATGTTGAATTAGGTATTTATGGAACCAGCATTCTGTAAAAGTAAAGATTTGGAGACTTGATGTCGACTGATCTTACTCGGAAAAAAAAAAAGATATATAAAAAATAGCTCTCACCCACCAACCTGCTTTATTTTTACTATGCTACTGGACCAGCAACATGTTTTGGACTTTGTTCCATTGACAATAGCATCAGCATTATTAGCTATTATGGTGCGTCTCCCCAGCAGTGACCATGATAGGAGTGAGAGGCACGTTGTGGGATGGCTACGGGACGTCTTCCTCCCAAAGGGTTACCCAGACTCTGTGTCCCCTGACTACCTTCAGTACCAGATGTGGGATACAATACAAGTGAGAAGTTTGTACTAACTCTTGACAGTTGTGGATAATATGGGAGCTTGCTTTCAGATGTGGTTATTATGTGCTTGTAATTCTTTTGTCATATATATAGTTAGTTAGTTAGTTAGTTAGTTATGTATTGATTTAATGCATTTTCTTTGAATCCACATTATGTTCACCTTTACATTTCTGGGTCAGATTTTAAAGAAGTACTTGTATTGCAGGCCTATTGCAGCAGCATTGCAGGTGCGCTGAGCCTAAGAGCAACCTTCGAAGGCTTAGGAGTGGGAGAAGGAGCAGCCACAACCCTTGCAGCAACATTAACATGGCTTTTGAAGGATGGATCAGGAATGATTGCATCCATTGCATTTGCATATTGGAGAGGGTTAGTGTTGGATGATGACCAGTTGAGGTGATATTGCATGAGTCAGATGGTGGGGGAAAAAATGTAAAAGGATAAGATATTAATTTTTTGTCAGGTGTATATATAATTTTGTCAATATTGATATTTTGAGTAGCTTGGAGATATAACATTGAAAATATATTCTCATGTAATAGAACCTTGCCCATTTAACTAGATTTACATGATATTAGAATTGCTAGACATTCATGCTATGTATATGTGAAAATGTAGAATGTTTAGACAATGCTTAGTTCAAACCAAAAACTCATACTTCTGTATTGTATTTCTGTGCATATGTTCTTTCACTTACCTAAAAACATACAAGGTTTGCTACAAGTTATTGATGTTCATAACTCAAACTTTTAGGTCGCAGTTAGACTGCAATAGCAAGCAGTGGCGTCTCTTTGCAGACGTAGCAAATGATACCGGGCATTTTCTAAGGCTCTTGGGCCCACTGCTGCCTGTGCCCTTCCTGGCTGTGATGTGCGTCTCAGCTGTGATGATGGCCTTAGTTGGAGTGGCTGGGGGAGCCACACGTGCTGCCTTGACTCTACATCAGGTAATAAACTTGCAATAAAATGTGATATGTAAAATCATGAAAAAAGAGAAAATTCTGTATGAAATAAAAAAAGAAAATAATGTGACCTAGATGTATAAATGTGAAACTGGGAAAGGAAAATATGTGTACCACATGTTTCCTGAATGAAGAATTACACGATACCTTTAGGCTCGTCGTGACAACATGGCTGATGTGTCAGCGAAGGATGGAAGTCAGGAAACCCTTGTAAATTTAGCTGCCCTAATCACGTCTCTCACCATCTTACCTCTCATCACTTCTAATTTCTTGTGAGTGAATTCTAAATTTTGTATCATGGTTGCATGTGAAAAATGTATGTTTCGTATTTCTGCTTGATATTTCTGTCATTTCGTAATAAGCCTGTCAAATAAACTAGCATAATCTTCTGTAGACTAACCTGGGTGACCTTCATACTGTGTGTGGTCTTTCACCTCCTGGCCAACTATCAAGCAGTAAGGTCGGTCAAAATGGAGAGTCTCAACAGACCTCGCCTCTTATACATCCTAGATAAGTGGACAATGAATGCAAGTGTTCCTGGAATAGATGAGACTAACTTATCAGAACCTCTGCTCACTGGGGCTGCATTCATTCCAGGTAATCAGTTTGTTGCGGTCTTTGTTATTTGTCTTATTAATAGTGATGGTATTTGGACTAATCGTTTTTTATCTTTATTTACATTGATGTTGATGTGAATTGGTATGTGCGTTGATATTGATATTAACTGGTTTTAATTCTGATGTTACGTTTTACATAAATTGATTATTCTTTACACTTTTTGGAATATGCTGTTGCTGTTTTTGATAGGTTATCAAGATGGACAAATTGGTATCAAACTATATAGAAAGAATGCAGGAAAAGTAATTTTTTGTGTATTCTTTATCCTACAGATTTCTTTCCATTCGGATTTCGAGTCAGGCTGGGTTGTTCATTCAATAGGGCTCTTAACCAGTGTAAGAGCAGTGAAGAGAATATGAAAGAGTTTTATCTGAATATTATGGAAGCATTCAGAATGGACAATTATGTGGTAAGTGTCTTGATATAGTTCTAATACTTTTTTTGTTTTGAGGATAAGGGAAGTACCAAGCATCAATAGTAGAGTTAATTAATATTATACTGCTTTTTTCTTTCTTTTTTTTCTCTTTCATCCTTTTTGCTGAGAATATTACTAAAAAGAAGACAGTAATTACAAATTTGTATATAATCTGTTACTTTGAAAAATAACACTCATAAAACACATTGTTCATAAGCATAGAACTCCAGTAGTCAGTTATAAGTCAATGTATGAATTTTATACCAGTATTCATAATTCTCTTTATGTGTGCAACACTTATTTTTTTGACTTCTTTATATTTTATTTCTTGAGATTATGAGAAAATATATACTGTATATATGGTATGGTATTTTTTTACATTTTAATTTGTAAATATATTCTTTTATTTATAATCATATATTTATGCTCTATTACCAGGTGTGTGGGAAGCTGGCACATAGACAGATATTTATTACCTACAGGCAAGAACTGACAACACAGCAGGAATTAGAGGCCTTTTTTGTGGCATACTTATGCATATTGAACTTTGTTCACGTAAAGGAGGTAATTTTTGTAATTTATTCCGTAAATTGCACTTCTTGAAAACTCCTATGATATTCCTTTTTATATTAATTTAGTTACTCATGTATTAAATTGTGTTGCAGGGTGTTCCACTCTCTGCAGAATTTGTTGCTGAGGGATTGTCAAGGACTACTGAGGTGGATAACATTATCCCTCTAGTAAAGAGACATGCACAAAGGTTGTTTCCATCATTCCAGCAGGAGCTCAGTGCTAAAGGTATGTTTATAGGGAAATTTTTTTAGACAGACAGACTATCATGTTAGTTGATTTATTATTATTATTATTATTATTATTATTATTATTATATATTTTTTTTAAAGATTTTGAGATATTTGCCTGTGTCTTGCAGTCCAACTTATGTATAGGAAATAAAGAACAAGATTGTAAGCCATAGAAACTTTTGCTGTTAGGATATCTGATTTATATATTTACATTTTTTTACTTATATTCATTATGTGTTGTTGATTACCAGATTGATGCTGATTTTTTTTTTTATTATTATTATTATTATTGATATTATTATTATTATTATTATTATTATTATTATTATTATTATTATTAAAAGAAAATGAGCTGATTCATATACCGTACTAACAGCATCAACGTTTTTTGGCTTGTATCAAAGTATAAGAAAAAAAATATATATTGTTTTACACAATGATGCCTCTGGTAATGACTTTAAAAAAATTATCACTTGATTCTTTTAATGTCATTGTAAAAGCATATTTAAGATAATTAAATGCGTTTGTTTGAGCCAGCTAATTTTATTGAATATATTAAAAACTATTCTTTTGAATCTAAAACTCAAATCTGCTCATCAAAGTTACTATTGTTTTTTAACCACCCAAACACTGTAAACATTATCTTAATTTGACAGGTTGGAACATCCATAGGCTTCATCTTGCTGCAGGTGAATGGAGGTTGGCATAAATCAGAGGAGCAAGTGACGACGTCCAACCACATCATTATTGTAGCTTCCTGGGAGATTGCTTACGGGTTTTGTATGGGATATTTTGGAAGAAAGGATATAAGGAAAACAGGAGTTTAATTTTCCTTGAATTGCTATCGCATGTACAAATATACATATATATATATATATATATATATATATATATATATATATATATATATATATATATATATATATATATATATATTTTATATATATATATATATATATATATATATATATATATATATATATATATATATATATATATGTATATATATATATATATATATATATATATATATATATTGTATATATATATATATATATATTTTATATCTAATTAAGGATGTCATCAAAGTCATAGATAGCACAGTTATTCTTGTCATAATGGAAAACATTGACAAATCCACACTTGGCAATGTGGTTACCAGACACAATGGGTGAGCTCCCTCCAGCAGGACCTGAGCACGGCTCCTGGTGAACGTCTTCCTCCCAGCCGGAGAACTGACCTGCGTCACCAGTTAGGAAACCCTTGAACTCGAACCAACCATCGTGGATTGCAGAACAGTCAAGCTCAAGGTCTACCATCCAGTAGGCTTCTCCAAATCTGTATGAAGAAAATTGATGTTTAGTTTTGTCCTTTACTGAAGAGTTCAATATCTAATCTTAAATTGATTGCAATATTAGTTCCAATATAATTTGATCTCAACCTGAAATGATGTTAATCATTTATGTCTTAAAAAGGAAAGAGAAAATTTCTTCAACAAATTCCTTAATATATCTTTTATATGTAAGGTGTTAAGGGGAATGTTTTATCATATTTATATATTTTAATTTCACTTTTTACCCAAATCATGAAAAGCATAGTTATATACACATATGTATGACACACTACAAGAAAACATGAGAACTAAATTATTTTCTCTATAGTCATTCATATTCAGACAATTTGACTTAGAAGAAATTTCTTTTCACTTTGAAGAGCTAATACTTAGTCTTAGTTACAGTTTAGTAATTTTTAAAGTTAAAGCTCATTTAGATTTTTTCCCCCATTTTTCAAGTATCATCTGAATTAACTACTCTTCCCTGTATGTCCAATTTATTTTACAGTTCTGTCTCAGACTCCAAAGACAAAATCACTTAGATCAATCAGTCCTGCAAGACTAGGTTGTTTGAAATTAATTATATCTACTTTTCATAGTCCAAACTTTTCTGGATATATTATCAATGACTAACTAACTTAAAGTAAAGTGTATATCATATTAGAAACTCCAATAAAAGTAGAATTAACATAGAATTGTCTGAAAATGCCTCAATACTAACATATTAAGGTCTTGGTGGCCAGGATGGTCATAGTCACTGGTCGTCCAGGCAGATGGTGTTCCCTCAGCGGATATGCCGCCGTGATAGCCCTGGTTCGGCTCAGCCCCGTGCCAGTCCAGGTAGTTGTCTCCAACACGCCAGTCGTTATAACCATCGTAGTGTGCGCTGGTGCCTAGCGAGCGTGTTGTGATTGGGATGGCACAGGGATCACTCTCTACAGGTTCCCCATCATGACCACAACCTGGAAAATAATAACTTCTTACAATACTCCATACCACAATATATTTCTACAAGTACCATTTTCAAACTGTATGGGTGTATAATGTTTCTCCCTTAAGTGGGAAGTCATGCTTCTCAATATCTGGTCTTGGATATGTTTAAGCTTGTGACAAAAGGAGGATTTTTTTACTGAAACCAAACAAGAATGTCAGCTTCCCCTGCTCATTCAGTCTCTCCTGCTTTCTCTCTCTATCTATCTCTCCCTCTCTCTCTCTCCCTCTCTCTCTCTCTCTCTCTCTCTCCCTCTCTTTCTCTAGCTAACTCTTTCTCTCTCTCTCTCTCTCTCTCTCTCTCTCTCTCTCTCTCTCTCTCTCTCTCTCTCTCTCTCTCTCTCTCTCTCTCTCTCTCTCTCTCTCTCTCTCTCTCTCTCTCTCTCTCTCTTTCTCTAACTCTCTCTCTCTCTCTCTCTCTCTCTCTCTCTCTCTCTCTCTCTCTCTCTCTCTCTCTCTCTCTCTCTCTAACTCTCTCTCTCTCTCTCTCTCTCTCTCTCTCTCTCTCTCTCTCTCTCTCTCTCTCTCTCTCTCTCTAGCTCTCTCTCTCTCTCTCTCTCTCTCTCTCTCTCTCTCTCTCTCTCTCTCTCTCTCTCTCTCTCTCTCTCTCTCTCTCTCTCTCTCTCTCTCTCTCTCTCTCTCTCTCTCTCTCTCCCCCTCTCTCTCTCTTTCTCTCTCCCTCCCTCTCTCTCTTTCTCTCTCTCTCTCTCTCTCTCTCTCTCTCTCTCTCTCTCTCTCTCTCTCTCTCTCTCTCTCTCTCTCTCTCTCTCTCTCTTTCTTACTATATATATATATATATATATATATATATATATATATATATATATATATATATATATATATATATATATATATACGAATACAGCATAATAATGATGCAGCAAAAACAAAATTAATGACAAATTCTTCGGAAGTACTCGAGATCTCGGTAGAAGGCAGAAGACTTGGAAACACATGGACAACTGCGTACATTTAGGAATTACAGTTAAGAACAATGCAGAATGCACAGGAGGTCAAATTAAGATTGACCATGGACAATGCCAAGACTGGAAGAACAAAGCTGTCAGTATAAACAAGCTGCGTGTGTGTGTGTTTGTGTTTGTGTTTGTGTGTGTGGTAATCAGATGAGTTGGCTCCAAGTATATAGAAAATGCTGTGTTTAAAACTAGGCTTCGCAAATCTCTCCAAACTGAAGTAAAAAGTCGTTCACCATAAAGTTTTAATACTTACTTAGTGATGGTATCAGAGGTTCCCCCAGGCCTCCTCTCAGGAACACGTTTTGCCCATCTGTGGTGTGCTGCTCGATAAAGATGACGGTACGCTTGACTGGCGATTCCGTAGTTGTAGTCAAAAGTTCTGTGGTCGTAGTTGAAGGTTCTGAAGTCATGGTTGAAGATTCGGCTGTAGTTTCAGTAGCGTCAGTTGATCCGGGACTGTGAGTCATGTTCGGGGTGGTAACCGTGGTTGCCTCCGAAGTGGCCGTGGTGAAACTGGGGAAGGAGGAGATGATGCAGCCTCCTTCGTTCCAAGTGAAGACGTTGATGTAGCCACAACGAGCCACGTGGTCGATGGAGGGGAAGGGCGGCTGTCCCCCGACGTCCCCAGAGCACTCCCGCTGCTGCGCCACGTCCAGTTCCCAGCCCGTGTAGGCGCCGGCGAACTCCAGCCAGCCCTTCACCTCGAACCAGCTGTTCTCCGTCCGGGTGCAGTCGAGGTCCATCTCGAGCATCCAGTAGTCCTCGCCGTACCTGCGCGAAGTGAAGGATTCCACGAATAGCTGTGCCAAGGGGCCAGGGGCAGTTTTTCAGAGGATATTATATCTTTTAGGTCGAGAAAACAAGAATTATTCTATGAGGTCCTGGCAGACAGAGATAAGGCCCGCGGCGAATGAAAAAGTGCATCGTTGGGTTAATGTATGTGTGTGTGCTTGTGTGTGTGTATATGTATGTGTAAGTAAAAAGAGGTTTATATTTTATGCATCAACATTCATAATGGATGTTTGAGGTCGTTCACATGAGAGAAAGATAAGGCAGCAAATGCCAAAGAAGCTCCCTTGTCTATGCACTGAATATTAGACCAACGAAATGAAAATCTACAATAATAATAATAAAAAAAAATAAACCGTCAAGGAGCGGATGTCGTGGTTGAGAAAAAAGATCACGAGAAAAAGAGAGAGAAATCGCTTACACGTTGAGCTCCTGGTACCCTTGGGCGCCCGGCTCGTCGGTGGTCCAGGCGGCGGGGGTGCCTGACGCCGGGACGCCCTGGTAGCTCCCCTGGCCCGGCTCGGCCCCGAACCAATCGAGGAAGTGGTCGCCGTCCCGCCAGGCGTTGTACCTGTCGTAGTTGGGGGCGTCGCCGAGGGAGCGCGAGGCAAAGGGCAGCGCGCACGGGTCCGTCGCCGCCGGCGGCCCGGTGCACTCTGGGGAGGACGCGAGAGGCTTGTGTGTGTGTGATTATTTATATATATATATATACGAATACAGCATAATAATGATGCAGCAAAAACAAAATTAATGACAAATTCTTCGGAAGTACTCGAGATCTCGGTAGAAGGCAGAAGACTTGGAAACACATGGACAACTGCGTACATTTAGGAATTACAGTTAAGAACAATGCAGAATGCACAGGAGGTCAAATTAAGATTGACCATGGACAATGCCAAGACTATGGAAGAACAAAGCTGCGTGTGTGTGTGTTTGTGTTTGTGTGTGTGTGTGTGTGGCAATCAGATGAGTTTGCTCCAAGTATATAGAAAATGCTGTGTTTAAAACTAGGCTTCGCAAATCTCTCCAAACTGAAGTAAAAAGTCGTTCACCATAAAGTTTTAATACTTACTTATTGATGGTATCAGAGGTTCCCCCAGGCCTCCTCTCAGGAACACATTTTGCCCATCTGTGGTGTGCTGCTCGATAAAGATGACGGTACGCTTGACTGGCGATTCCGTAGTTGTAGTCAAAAGTTCTGTGGTCGTAGTTGAAGGTTCTGAAGTCATGGTTGAAGATTCGGCTGTAGTTTCAGTAGCGTCAGTTGTTGATCCGGGACTGTGAGTCATGTTCGGGGTGGTAACCGTGGTTGCCTCCGAAGTGGCCGTGGTGAAACTGGGGAAGGAGGAGATGATGCAGCCTCCTTCGTTCCAAGTGAAGACGTTGATGTAGCCACAACGAGCCACGTGGTCGATGGAGGGGAAGGGCGGCTGTCCCCCGACGTCCCCAGAGCACTCCCGCTGCTGCGCCACGTCCAGTTCCCAGCCCGTGTAGGCGCCGGCGAACTCCAGCCAGCCCTTCACCTCGAACCAGCTGTTCTCCGTCCGGGTGCAGTCGAGGTCCATCTCGAGCATCCAGTAGTCCTCGCCGTACCTGCGCGAAGTGAAGGATTCCACGAATAGCTGTGCCAAGGGGCCAGGGGCAGTTTTTCAGAGGATATTATATCTTTTAGGTCGAGAAAACAAGAATTATTCTATGAGGTCCTGGCAGACAGAGATAAGGCCCGCGGCGAATGAAAAAGTGCATCGTTGGGTTAATGTATGTGTGTGTGCTTGTGTGTGTGTATATGTATGTGTAAGTAAAAAGAGGTTTATATTTTATGCATCAACATTCATAATGGATGTTTGAGGTCGTTCACATGAGAGAAAGATATAGCAGCAATGCCAAAGAAGCTCTCTTTGTCTATGCACTGAATATTAGACCAACGAAATGAAAATCTACAATAATAATAATAAAAAAAAATAAACCGTCAAGGAGCGGATGTCGTGGTTGAGAAAAAAGATCACGAGAAAAAGAGAGAGAAATCGCTTACACGTTGAGCTCCTGGTACCCTTGGGCGCCCGGCTCGTCGGTGGTCCAGGCGGCGGGGGTGCCTGACGCCGGGACGCCCTGGAAGCTCCCAGCCCGGCTCGGCCCCGAACCAATCGAGGAAGTGGTCGCCGTCCCGCCAGGCGTTGTACCTGTCGTAGTTGGGGGCGTCGCCGAGGGAGCGCGAGGCAAAGGGCAGCGCGCACGGGTCCGTCGCCGCCGGCGGCCCGGTGCACTCTGGGGAGGACGCGAGAGGCTTGTGTGTGTGTGATTATTTATATATATATATATATATATATATATATATATATATATATATATATGTGTGTGTGTGTGTGTGTGTGTGTGTGTGTGCGTGTGTGTGTGTGTGTGTGTGTATTTTATATACACATACATATACATATACATATATATAATATATATATATATATATATATATATATATATATATACATATATATGTATATATATGTATATATACATACACACACACACACACACACACACATATATATATATATATATATATATATATATATATATATATATATATATATATATATATATATATATGCACATATGATTATCACGATAGCCTTCTAGTAAAAATAATCCCTATTTTGCAGTCTATTTCACTACTAAGATCATATTCTTACAAAAGCATACGCCAGATGCCCACACATGAACACATCTGCCGAGCAAATGAATAATTCAGTTTGCAACTGCAATACTCACCGGGACGATTCTCCTCATCAAGGCCACCTCTCAAAAACACGTACTGGTCTTCATACACTTTCTTGTGCATGAAGATCACAGTTCTCTTGTACGGGGACTCAGTTGTGGTTGTGAGGGTATCTGTCGTAATTTCATCCGTGGTTGTGATTTCGTCTGTTGTGGTGATTTCGTCTGTTGTGATTTCGTCTGTTGTGGTGATTTCATCCGTGGTTGAGATTTCGTCTGTGGTTGTCATTTCGTATGTGGTTGTCACCTCGTCTGTGGTTGTCATTTCGTCTGTTGTGATTTCCTCTGTTGTAGTGATTTCATCCGTGGTTGTGATTTCCTCTGTTGTGGTGATTTCGTCCGTGGTTGAGATTTCGTCTGTGGTTGTGATTTCGTCTGTGGTTGTTATTTCGTCTGTTGTGATTTCGTCTGTTGTGGTGATTTCATCCGTGGTTGTCATTTCGTCTGTGGTTGTCATTTCGTCTGTTGTGATTTCCTCTGTTGTGGTGATTTCATCCGTGGTTGTCATTTCGTCTGTGGTTGTCATTTCGTCTGTTGTTAAATCATCTGTTGTAGAGAGGCCTGGAGTAGGTCCTGAAAATGGAAGTGAAGAGAATAAATCGATTTACCTTAATATCAATCTCTCTCTCCCTCTCTCTCTCTCTATCTATCTATCTATCTATCTATCTCTCATTCTTTCTCTCTCTATCTATCTATCTATCTATCTCACTCTTTCTCTCTCTATTTATCTCACTCTCACTCTTACCTTCACTCTCTCTCTCTCTCTGAATATCCATTATATATCTGTGCTTATTGCTCCTATTTCACCACTATCGCATAGTTCAGATTTTGGATTCGCCGCCACTTACCACAGCCCACGCAAAAAGCGATAAAAGGGACATCGAAGTCTGTGATGGTGATTCTGGCTGACCCGTTTGCATGTACGGTGAACACCTGGTCGCAGCCACTCACTAGCTCACAGTAGTCACCAGGCGGGAGTCCTGTGGATTACCGATGGCAGTGATTTTTTTTTTCTTTTTTTTTTCACCAGGCGGCAGTTCTGTAGATTACCGATGGCAGTGACTTTTTTTGTCACCAGGCGGGTTCTGTAGATTGCCGATGGCAGTGATTTTTTTTTTTTTTTTTTTTTTTTTTTTTTTTTTTTTTTTTTTTTGGCTTCTGGAAAGGAATCGCTAGAGGAGGATTAGTGATTTTTTTTTTTTTTTTTTTTTTTTTTTTTTTTTTTTTTTTTTTTTTTTTTTTTAATGCGTTCATTGCCAATACAGAGTATGGCGTTCAAGCTAGCAGAGCCTTTGAGAAATTGCAGTCTTTTGTCTTTTCGGTCACTGCGAAAATGAAGGTTCGATTTCTTTTGGCAAAACCTGATTCAAGAGCCGTTGCGTAGACCGAAATAACAGATGGAAAGGGAAATACAGGTGACCCGTGTGAACATCTTCTCAAACCAGGTGTGTTGGCGGGAAAAATAGATATTCCTGTACCTGTATAGAGAACCTCGTCCATGAGGCCCAAGGGATCCATAGCGAAGAAGCCTCGGTCTCCGCGCGACAAAATGGCGGCACCCGAGGACAGCACTTCGAAACGGCTGCGGTTCGTTCCTGCGACTTTGTTCCTGAACTCCACCTGCACGTCAGTCTCTCCTTTAGTCTCAATTATAATCACCAGTGAATATTGAAACAATGTTAAAGCAGAATTAGTTGCAAAAATGAAAGTCAGAAACTCACCGTCCTTATTATACATGGGTATTTGTTTATTTGGTTTATGTGGATATGTTCTTGTGGATGTGCACGTGTGTGCTCATAGACTGACCATGTTGAGGATGGGCGGCCAACGGTGCTCGCACACCCACCCGCCCAAGCATTCTCCGTTGGCGCCGGTGGTCACGTCGAGCGTGTTGTTAAGGGCGTCGGTGGGCGGCCCTTCGTCGTTGGAGGTAAACTGATAGCTGCTCATAACTCGGGCTAAGCCGTAGTCGTCGGCCAGCATGAAGGCCGTGGCCATGCGGTACTCGCGCGGACTGCGGAAGGTCAGCAGCTCGCCTGGAAGGAACCCGGCGCGGGGGACGCCATTATTAAGGAAGGAACCCGGCGCGGGGGACGCCATTATTAAGGAAGGAACCCGGCGCGGGGGACGCCATTATTAAGGTTGGCGGAAGTCGGAGGGAAGCTCAAGTCGCAGAAACGTGGTCATAGGTTCCTCGCGGATGATAGATAACAGGGAGGTAGGGCCGGTTGGAGGTCATATAGGATGAAGCCTAGACAGTTATGAAAGGAACTCACAAAAGCCCTGAAGTAGCAGGGTTGCACAGACAAGTAAAAGCACGATGTCAGACGCTTATTCCCAGTCAAAAGGAAATAGTACAACGACTTCCAGAAAAATCTCGTTAGCAGCCTCGTCCCTTACCCGCGGGAACGGAGTTGTCTCGCTGGCTCAGGTGGCTGTCCACGAAGACGACCGCGCTCTCTGGAGGTGCCATCTCCCACGCGGGGTCGTACATGTTTTCCAGCAGCGAGAAGTCGTTCACCGCCAACGCCGCTTTCTTACCGTACTGAACCTCTGTCACTCTACCTGGAGACGTTATGACGCACCTTCAGCTTCACGTACCAAACTCCATACAAACATACGTATCAGATATATCGAATTCTGTATGGTATAAGTTAACTTATTGATGATATAGTTAACAAACATAGGTTACACATTATACACCTAAACTCAGCTGTAGACATTTTGCACAGGCTATTACACATTTGGAGTATGTTAACATGTAGGCACCTAAAATATTCTTCATCGTACCCCATTTTCATGTTCATAAATCGAATATTTTGAATTGGAGTTTGAACACACCGAGATAGTAGTAATCAGACGGGTTGATAGCGGTCCCAGGAGCGATGACGTCACAATAGAAGAGGGGCCTGGCGCCGTCGGGGAAACCAGCAGCCTCACTCAGGTTCTTGGTCTTGGCCTGAATGTCACCCAGGTCCTGTGCGAAGAATAGGTGGATCATAACAAGGAGACAGATGACGCAATGTTTATCCTCACTGTATATCCACGCCCGGATACCTCTGGCCAGATGTGAGTGGCGGCATCGATCCTGAAGCCTGCGACGCCCGTGTCGAGTAGGTCGTTGAGGTAGTCTGTGATGATGTCCTGCACGAACGTCTCTGCTGTGTAAAGATCCATCTTGCCTTCGAGGTAGCAGTCCCGCACATCGTTTTCGTTCTCGTAGTTACTCACGACACCTGGTCAACAGAAGGGTCTGTGTTTGGGAAAATCGCTATAATGGGGGACCTAAGGGGAACGGATAAGGGGACGGGAAAGATGTGTGTAAGTGCCTGTATTAGGGATTGTTTACCATTTGCGTTTGTCATCGTATGGGGTCACTTCAGTGATTACTGAGGGAATCGAACATTTAATATAAGTCGATGAAAACAGGAATGAAGATGAGATATGCATGTAACTACTCGTGTCTCTGTCAGTCTGCGAGAAAAGCTCACCGCTGAGGGAGGGGCAGTTGAGTTCCGGAGAGAAGAACTGATCTCCGTGATAAGGACCGAAGTCGAAGCCGTCGGCGACATAATGGCTGCCAGCGGAACCGTATCCCTCCGTGTGCTGCTCCGCCATGTGGTTGATGACGGCGTCCACGAACACCCTGTGGTCATCACAGGGATGCAGTCAAGATCTGGCCATAAAAAGCTGCAGTAGAGACAGTACACTTTCATTGCGCTTTGCTCACCTGACTCCTGCATCGTTGCAACGCGTCACCATATCCACGAACTCGGGGCGGGATCCGGAGCGAGAGTCCAGGAGGTAGGACACGGGTTGGTAGCGCTGTTGCCAAGGCTGTCCCGGCATCAGCCTGTGCTCCTGCGGCGGCGATACCTGCGGTGAAGTGCATTTTGAGCGGAACAACCTCCGTGTAACCAAACACGTCCGCACACACGAAGGGAGGGGGGGGCGAGAAATGAGAAAAAAAGGAAAACACATAGGCATTCGGTACCATTTATCCAGCGGCACCAACTACCATGTTACTCTTATAGAACTATACATGAATACGAACAACAACTGAGAAAATACAGACAAAACTCTTAAACCTTAAGTAACCACACCAGATGCGGCCATGACAGGAATAATTCAAGACAGCCGTACGAACAGAATCCCAAACTCTCCCGCTACCGGCGCGGCGTCGCCTAACCTTATACAACACAGACCTGCACTCCACAGAAGCCCGCCGGCCCGAGGACGTCTTCGCACTCGCTGGCGACGTCGACCCACTTCCACTCGAAAAGGTGCACGATGGTCTGGCGGCCGTCGCACCACGGCGTGGAGGCCGCCCGCGCCGCGCCCACCACCGATAGCACCGCTGCCACCCCCATCACGGCTAAACTAAATGATGAACGCGCTATGTTAGGCAGGACTTTAATCTTAGTGATTGGACGGTGGATTTGCAGCAGAAATTGGGTGTAGGGCTGATGCGTTTCCAACGACACCGATTTTTTTTTTTTTTTTTTTTTTGCTTTTTTTTTGTATGTGTGTGTGTGTGTGTGTGTGTGTGTGTTTGTTTTTGCATGCCTACTGCTTAAACATATGTATGTTTGTGTATATATATATATATATATATATATATATATATATATACAATGTATATTATTTGGGTTATAAAAACTTACGTGATCCGCCTCTTACGTTAGTAGCAATAGGCCTGTATAATAAAAAGAAAATATAGAATACTGGAAATTTGTCGTTGGAATATCAATAACAGTGCAAAGATAAAACTCCCGACGATAAAACTGACAATATTCACAGCATTGATAAGAAAAATAAAAGCCAAATTTGGAAAATACCAAAATGGCGCTCTGAAATCATACCTTTTCGCCGCCATGGCTCGGTGTCGTGTGAGGGACTCCCGTTCGCTTTTTGTTTATCTATGTGAATGTCTGCCTAGGTGTCCATTTACGCAATTTGTAGACATTTAATCCGTGTACGATAGGTAAAGAGAGTTATTTATAGTAGAATATATATATTCATCCATAAAAGAGAGAGAGAGAGAGAAAGAAAGACATGTGATGACCTTTCCCAACAAAGATCACAACATGTTTCGATCTTCGAGAGAATTCAGTCACAAAACACCATGTATTTGATCGCTACAATTTGCTTCATGCACAGATTCTTTTTCCTGTCATACAGTCCATAATATTGTGAAGCAAAAGGAACATGGTTGATATAATATATAGGCTTTGACAATACTCGATATATTTCACACATATAACTCAAAAAAGAGCAATCTTCATCATGCATCAAAAGAAAATCGAAGACTAAATGTTCTCAAACGATTAGAAAAATTAAACCATACTGTAAGAAACTGCGAACCAGGATGATTTACATAAGAACATAAATAGTTAGAGGGCGACAGGTGGGATGATATACAGAGCAGAATGAACGTACTTTGTTCTCTTTTACGAGATAATAAAGTATGTTTCCTCTGGGAAAATGGCTCCAAAACTGCGAGAATTATTTACTCCAGTGATATGTATATCCAGGACACATATATGTAGAAAAACAAAAAATATTACAGTTTACGTAAATGAGAAAGATAAGTCACGCCGCGAGATGAGGGGCAGCACAGCTATAGGAAATTCATGCATTAATTCATATATCTAAAGAGAGCAATTCGCGTTATATATCAGACCTATTCTCCCTTGCAAATATATGTTCAATGCCTCACACATATTATACACATACCAACATATACCTACTGGGTGCCGCCATTACAACATACAACATATCATAATAGTAAGTGGGAAAAGCACCATATGTGGTCACCCAATCGAGGGCGGGAGAGCAGGAGGGGGGTGGGGGGTGGGGGGGAGGGGGTACAGGAAGACAG
>BOPN01002755.1:185581-192673 GCA_017312705.2 Penaeus japonicus | reverse complement strand
TATATATATATATATACATATATTTATGTATATATTTAAGTATATATATATGTATTTATATATATGTGCGCACACACACGCACACACACACACACACACACACACACACACAAACTACATTTATTGGCCCCAACAGTAAGTCCATGTTCATGTATTCTTCTCGGCAGTTTATCTATACTTAGTATGTAATCGAACCATGTAGAATTATGCACAACAACATTGTCAAAGTAACATTCTGCATTATGCAACCCAAAAAGAACTTTTCTCGTGAATCGAACAAAAGTTGTAGGTCTTTAATCAAATGACACACGTGAGAATTGCATAAGGCCGCGATTTGTTGGAGAAGCAGTACAAGACTTTGAATTTTCTATGAAAGGATTCTGCCAGTAACCCCTGCATAAATCTATTTTTTTTATGAAACAGATATTCTAAGACTATTACCATATTAGGCATAAGTTCTGCATCAAAAGACTGATGCCATAGACTGCTCTAAGGTCAACACAGAACCTCCCTGTATTATCTGCTTCCTTTACTAATATAATTGGCGAGCAGTATGGGGAGTCAGAGGGTTCAATAATACAAGGTAAAGCATTCTATCTAACTCTTCCTTGGAGGTTTTCAGTTTGCTTTGGGAAACTCGGTATGACTTATTGTGAGGTGAGACGTTCGATATTAATTTGATACCATGGGTGATCGTATTAGTTAATCCTGGTTCATCAGAAAATAGATCTACATATTTAGAAAACTGTTTATTAAGTTCTTGAGTTTGATTATCAGAGAGATCTGGGCTAATATCAAATTTAGTGTCAGTAGAATTTTCAAGCATTGAACTGTCACATTTACCGCTATCCTTCTGATCAGAATCATAAACAATACAAACCTGAGAAATTTCATTTCGAGGAACATAATCAGTCTTTCTTATCGTGTACTTCTTTAGCTTGTTTATGTAGTACAATTCAACTTTACCGTGAACTTTCACCAAGCAGTCAACCCCATTATCATGTCGCACTATGGGATGTAGACCTTTCCACTGCATAGTAATTTTATTACCAAATATTAGAAAAGTCTATCTCTTTAATGAGCAGAATTTTGTCTTTCTATTGAAGTAATATTTATAACATCAGCAACTAACAGCAGTTTGTGAAGATGCTAATTCAGCAGACTTTTCAAGGCGTGATCTGAGATCAAGCAAAAATTGGTAAATGGTTTTCACTGCGTCCTTACATGAAGTCTTTTGGCAGATATGATACGATATGTAGCATCTCTTTATGTCAGCTCCTGCCCCTGACCAAAAGAATTTACAGAATACTAATTTTCATAGGTCTTGCTATGGGAAAAGTGACCCAATACTATTGAATCATAAAAGCAAGAGATAGAACTCAAGTTTTAAGTTTACTTGGAACCACAAGTTGTTTTGCTCCA
Organism: Penaeus japonicus; assembly: GCA_017312705.2. Classification (NCBI taxonomy): domain Eukaryota; kingdom Metazoa; phylum Arthropoda; class Malacostraca; order Decapoda; family Penaeidae; genus Penaeus; species Penaeus japonicus. Next base: position 191,251 of record BOPN01002755.1, on the reverse strand, counting down.
ACTTCGTACTCATTTTTACTCTAAGTATCCGATTCATTTTCTCAAATTTAACAGCTTAACGTTTACATTAGTATTATTATAAGAGGCAATTATATTCATATTCATATCTCCCAGAGAAATCTGTGGTACAACTAACTTACATTCCTTGCCCCTTTTCAATTTTGTGGTTTTATGGGTGGTTTGATGCCCGTATCTTACCCTCATATGCATCACTAGTCTCACATTTACTTCCTGAAATAGCACTGCCCACATTAACAGTTCGATGGGAACAGCAATGGCGTTGACCCACCTACTGGAAAATGCACTTTCAATAAGGCATCTTACTTCCGGGTAAAGTCTTTCCATTACCGAGAAAATCACACGTCTGTCTCTTTTCACGCTTTTGGGAATTAATGCATCTTTGACAACGAGAGAAGTGCAGCCAGTATCAAGTAACATTTTTTACAGGTCGGATGAAAAGATCCCATTCGAACACGAAGTTTACTTTGCTAGAAACAAATTTTGTTTTAGTATTAAGGTGAAGATTTGGACGATTAGGTCGAATACGACCACCTTTTTTACAATTATGACATACGACGTTTGATTTTATGTCGTACTTATCACCCGGGGAATCCGTAAATGACATGCAGTCTTAACCTTATATGCAACCCTAAATCTGTCATCAACTTGGGCCATCAAATACCCTTTCTTTCGAGAATATTCTTAAATCACCGGGACGGTTACCTAATAGTTGATCTCTAAACAAGAATTCACATAGTTCATCATAATCCGTGACTACTTTACTTAATGTTACCTAATTATCCATATATTGTCTTAATCTTGCAACCAGCCGAACATGGGATTCATTCCCCAATTTTACTTTGATGAAATGTCTTCCTGTATGATTCCGCAACTATATGTAAGCCTCTTTCAACTGTTCATAATCATAAAGAATTCCATTAGATAATTTAGCCTCTCATTGTGGGTCTCCTGTTTTTCAGCTAGCAACCTAGCTGGAGCTAATTTGTGCTGCCTTTATTTTTATCTTCATTTGCTTCGAATTCCGTCTCTTTTATATCTCATTCTCTGTCTTTCTATCCTTTCCAATTGCTGGGCGAAAATTTCTTCCTCTTTCGCGATTAACTCATTTATGTTTGAAGGACTGAGGCCGGTAAGTCTAAACTCAAATTGTCAAAATGAAATAGCTTACCTCGACTTCATGTAAGTAGAACTATTAAAGATATTGTATAAGCCCTGGTTACCTTACAGGTTCTTGTGGTAATGGTAGAAACATATACTAATAATTTAACAAAAGAACACAAATACGTTCGTGGGCACATCACAGTTTCGCAGACTGTGCTCCCAAGCATTAGTTATAGTAAAGTGACATACTTCACGTAAAAGGCAACGGAAGGCAAGAATGAACTGAATCTACGTCAAACCTTAACAAATAGACGCATATACTAATAATCAATTGATTAGCATATGACTGTCACTCAACCAACACACCAATTGGCCCGAAGATTTACTAATCTGAACTTCATTTGTTTACCAGTTTGTTACTCCAATACGGTCGGTCACTCTCCGCCCTCCGCTTTTGCAATACCAACTATCTGATAATACGACACATCAACGCAAAACAATCCGAAAAAGCCCTTTAAGCAAAATTGACCAGCACATACTTTTCACTTTACCAAGATGTAATGGGGTTATGATATTTTTGTATCTCATTATTTCCTGTCGGTTCTTTAGTTATTATGATTCTAAGGATTGATTAGATTACTCAAAGGATGAAATAAACAATATGAATTTCTTTTAAATATTTTATTCACACACACACACACACACACACACACACACACACACACACACACACACACACACACACACACACACACACACACACACACACACACACACACACACACATACAAACAGTCATTTGCGTGCCTGTGTGTTTCAACTCTTCTTTTGATATATATTTTGATACACATCGAGGTGTAATCACATTGAGGCATATACAGAAATATAAAGTAATATTTTGTTATGTCGAGGCGCCTACAACGATAAGCGAGTCAGCCTGGGACGACATGTCATATGCGCAGAACGTATATGATTTTTGGATTTTTTTGTAAGAAATAAAACTAAAAATTACGTGAGTGTTCCACTAACAATCCTTTATATTTCCACACAAATAATACCATTTCAGCAATAAAAATGCCATTCCAGTCATAGATTCTACCTTGGAGATGTAAATTGGATAACTGTGTATCGCATATCATTGCAGCATTGCCATTTTATCATGAAAAGCGTAAAAACTTTTTTCTCTTCTATGTAGCATACTGAACATCAGCTGCTAACTCTTTTAAAACATTTGCTAGTAAAATATACATTACTTTGTCATCATTCTTTGACAATATTAATAAATGATTTGCAAGTAACTACACCAATATTATACTGAAATTCGTAGCGCCGTGGTCTAGCGGTTTGCTATGAATTAGCGCTTTTTCGGTTTCTTAGCCAGAGACTTCGCAACACTGATTCTTAGAAACACAAACACGTGTCCGAAGTTAAACGAAACAAAATTCAATCCAGGGAATTAAAACATCAAAAGTTTAAAACCTTATAAAAGAAGAAAGAAGAAGAAGCAGCGGGACATCCATATCAAGATAGATTTCCTCGAAAATAAGTCATCATGAGTCAACCAGACGAGATTGTCTTGACTAAGCAGATTCTAAACAATTTTGTAAGTTAATTTTGATTGTTTTTCATAACCATAGAATATATTGTAGTAAACTTAGTAGTTTAAGTCTGTGAAATCATTTGCAATTACGATATTGGCTCTATTAACTGGTGAACGTAGCTAGGAACACTGGGATAGACATTGAACAAAATACAAACAACGAGAAACAATATAAACACAACACAAATATGTACTAATCAGTTTCTTGGTGAATCCACCCCCATATGATTGTGAGATCTATTAGAGCATTAGCCAATGAATTCCTCTCACCCTCTACTACTATTATGTTGCAGATTTTCTATACCCGATAATAAAAGGGTATGAAGGTGATCAGGAAGTGAATTTAATTGATATGTGTCACAAATGTATATTAGTTCCACCATATATTTGTGTTCTGCAAAACTCACATGGTGTACTATGTGCACAGTGATTGCTGTTGCTTCTGACACAACACAAAACAATTTTTGGTGAGAAATGTGCATGAGTTGTTTTTGTGGCATTTATTGTGTACTAAATTCTACTAAAACTTGTAACCCATTGTGGATAGGTGTCATGACATACATGACGCACAAGTATTTGGCCAGGTGTCCGTATTGTCCAAGATGTTAGTTGTCATGCCATATCTGACGATGAGGAGAGTGGATTGCTGTCTTTATTATACTATGAGTAACAACTCGGTTCAATGAGTGATGAGTATAGCTGCAATCATAATTACTATAATTGTTGTAATATTAAGCAAAATGGAGTCAATTTAAAATCTGAAAAAAAGATGGTACAATTGGCACCAGCAGGAGAGAAAGCCTTGAATGGCACCCACCCATGATCTCTAGCAAGCGCTTCAGAGAGTGATGACACACAGCAAGATGCTAACCTCTTGCTCTACAGTGCTGGTGATGAAGGATGTGCTGGCAGAATTAGAATAGGAAGGTGGCTTAAACCATGCTCATTGTCTACAATGTGCCCCTGTGCCAGTATGGCTACCATGTGCTGTGGCACTAGCGGTCATAAGCACAGGTTTCCTTCCTCTTCTCCATTGCTTCATGTTCTTTCATTGGGGATGGTTATTTCTTTCATACTTTATGTAAGTAAAATAATACCAAAAAAATGAAGTTGATTTTTGTCCTCCCATAACACTCTTATACTGCTTTATATTACTTCATTATTTATTTTTTATTTTTTATTTTTTTTTTTTTTTAGTTTGTTGACAGTACAAGAATATGAAAAAAAAAACTTTTTTGTCCTCCCATAAAATGTAAAACTTGTCACACTAAGGCCCGTAGTAAAGAACCTGTGGGGTGTGGGGCATCGGGAAAATGTGACGGGTGTCGGGTGTCGGGTGTAGGGCGTAGGACATTTTATCCTACGCCCTACACCCGACACCCGTCACATTTTCTATTTTATTTTATTTATCCTATTTTATTTTATTTAACCTATTTTATTTTATTTATCCGTCACATTTTATCCTACGCCCTACACCCGACACCCGTCACATTTTCCCGACGCCCCACACCCCACAGGTTCTTTACTACGGGCCTAAGTGTAAAGAAAATAAGGAGCTGATATAGACCCTGTACTACAATTATAGTCAACTGCAGCATTGACAGAGCCTGTATTACAAGTCACACAATACAGTAGCATGCAAAAAAAATGACAAACAGAAATGGCTCTAGCTTTACAATGAGTGAATGAAAGAGTTGAAAAAGTTGTGTTATATCTTGTGAAGCTGCCTCTCTCTGAAATAAAACCCACTTAAGGTGCTGTGCAGGCAGTACTATTACTCGTCTTAGGGACCGGGCACGCATATCTATCCCCATCTATAATGGGTTTATTAGTTATATGCCTTTTGAATATATCTGTGTATCCCATATAACTAGTACACATCCTATACTGGAACCATTACCACAACCCCCCCCCCCCCCAGAATCTGATCTATAACAAGTGTTTTACCCTACTACAGATTGTGGGTTATAGGGGTAGAATCGCAGGTAATGTCCATTGTATAGGAGTAGTTGAGGGTGGGAGCAATCTGTTAATTCCAATATCATTATAATTAACCTATTGCAAACAGACTTATGTAAATGACACAGGGATGCCATTTGGTAGGTTTAGTGGAGATTTCACAGACAAATAGATTCTTTTAGATAACATTTAATTGTTGATTCTGTGCACTTTGTGATATGATTGTATTTTCACACAATAAACTACTTTGATTGTACTACCATGAAGATCTCTCCAAGACATTTAATTCAAACTTATACATATATGGTGCAAACTAATAATGAGATATATAATGAATTTAATATTGCAAAGAAGTTGTGCTACTGACCACCAGCTGTACAGTATTGACACTAGTGATGAGACAGACGTGGACCCAGACACACTCGTCTATGGAGCCTGAGGAGTATTGGCATAATTTTAGTTTGTCAGGTGGCTTTGCATCAAAATGAAAGGGGTCCAGGGGGAAGAGGCCCCTTACCTAGTTGCTTACGAGTAATGAAGATCCAAGGAGACTTAGGTAAAGGAGGTTAAGACAAGCTACACTGCCAATGAGTAAAAGAGTTGAAAAAATGCTATTTTGACAATTCTTTTTCGGTGGAAATCACTTGGCTAAGTTTCAGTGTCCATAGGGAGAATTGTGTGAATATATATATATATATATATATATATATATATATATATATATATATATATATATATATATATATATATCTTTCTTTCTTTTTCTTTCTTTCTTCCTTTCTTTCTTTCTTCTCTGGAAGCCCTCATGATCATTAACCCATTGCGTACGGGTGTCATGACATACATGACGTAGGAACTTTGGCCTGACGACGGGTGTCATGATCGCATATGATAAAATGGGATTTGGACTGCTTATCCTATTTATTTTACATGAAAAAGGAATGAGTGAGATGGCTACTGCAGTCATAAATACCAGTAATTAATGTAAT
>BOPN01002755.1:173081-175581 GCA_017312705.2 Penaeus japonicus | reverse complement strand
GATAAAGGGTGTACTGACAGAATGGAGAGAGGAAGATGACTGAAACCATGCCCAGTGTTTACAATGTATAATGTATAAAAATGTATAAAAAATAAGCTGATATGGTCCCTAAACTACAATTTTAGTCAACTGCAGAATTGATAGACCCTGTGGTATGACAGATATAAGTCTAAGTACTGTAAAACCCACAAAAAATAAAGAGAGTGGGAAAAGTCAATGTAAGTTGCATGAAGCTACTTCTCTCTGAAATAAAACCCATCCTGTAGCCTGGGTAAGCAAATCTATCTCCCGTTTGGAATGCATTAAAGCATGGTAAATCATATTTGTTGTAAATATGAAAAGACAAAAAGGAAGACTTTTCATAAGCTATCTTTACTTACGGCTAATTGAGTGGAGAGCAAAATAATGAAGTGGCTAATGAATTAGCCTATCATAGGCAGCCTTTAGCTTGGGGGAAATTTGAATTGAATATAATCCAAATTCTTTGTCTTCATCAAAAAAATTACTTAAAAAGTGTGACCACATGGTCATGCTAGGTACCCGTGAGACAATTCAGAGATCTGGTACCAAGGATTAGCATAACTTCTACAATCTATTTTTATAATATACTGGTATTGTTGGAGTTTTGCATAAGTTAGTAAATCAAATACAACTTTTATAATTTTCTCTTTCAGATAATGAAGAACAGACCTATAGCATCTAAAAGTAAAAAGTTTGTTATAGACAAACTCATGCATCAGGTAAAAAAACTACGACAGAAGAAGGCTAAGTCAGATGAACAAAAAAAACTATTTGAGAGAAAAGCAGATCGACTTGTTGAAGAAGCCATTATACTTAAGGTAATGGCAAATTTATTTACCGTTATATCTGCTTGTTGTATTTTATATATATAACTGTGATAATATTTTTATATGACCTTATATATTGTTTTCACTAATGCCTTTATTACTTTTTGTGACAGAGAATACGTGCAGCCACTGTTTTGAAGTTTGGTCTTCTGAATAAGAAGTCATTTGCTAGTGTGGTTTCAGTAGTAAGTATTCATTGAAATTTTACTGCTATTTAAATTTCAATAAATGTCTCAGTTTTTCCCTCATTTCACTTGTGCTCCTGTGAAAGAACTTTCTGTCTCTGTCTTATTTATCTGTGTGTGCAGATAGTGCATATAAACATACATATGTATTATTGATTGAATAAATATTAATCCTTTAGTTTTTTTGAAGGGTCTCAAATATCTGTCAAAAAAAAAAAAAAAAAAAAGCCCTGCTAAGGCCACTTCCACACTGGCAATTAGTAGGTATAGGTAGGCAGAGGGAACTGGCCAGTTTGTGAGTCCTTGCTGGGTAGATTTTTCTATGAATATACATATTTCAAGTAATATTTTGAACTATGTGGTTCAGGCATGGAAAGGTAATTGTTAACCCTTCCTGTGCACTAGTGTGACTACTTGATAGAGATTATGTTTTGCTGATTACTATGCTGTTGGAAATGCTTTTTCATGGTTGTGGGTTAACCCCTTAATGACAGTTAACCCTCTCTGGACGGGTGGTACACTACTGTACCGCTCATTCAAAAGCCCAGTGGCTGGGCGGCACAATATTGTGCCAGCTATTTAATTGATTTAGGCCTAAGCGCTCGAAAGCCCCGGCATTGTGACATTCAAGGCTGGAATGCCCCTGTCGTGAGTGGGTTAAAATGATATCATATTGTGGCCTGGCTGGTCTTCCTGCCTAGGACATGACATCATGGCTTGGTTTTTTGTTTAGCTGACATGTCAGGTGATCAAACGCATAGCCTCAGTGAATGAATAACCTTTCTAAATACCCGGGTTATGTCACTGGTAGGACAAGTTATTGTCTGACAAAATTTGAGAGGCTCTTGATCTAGTTCAGTTCTCTTCTCTTGATACCAGCCAGCCTCAGTCTCAGTGTCTTGTTTTTTGTTCAAAAGTTTTTGTTCAAAAGATGATCTGATACAGTTAGTTCCAGGAGGTTAACAACCTGACTAGTAACAAAGTTTAGTTTAAATCAGGTATATTTAAGTAAATGAATTAAATCAGTGGTTCCTATCCTTTTCTGTCCTGTGGCCCCCCACCAATTTATAGTAATCTCCCAGACCCCCATCAGTGTCTTTCATCTTTTTAGATTTGATTATTAGTTCAGAATTGCATATCGTTTTTTTATCAAACATGCACACACATACATGCACACACATGTATTTATTTTAATGATTTTATTGATCAATTTAGTGTTCATATACACTGTATGGCCATTTGTGAATATTTCCTATTATTAGGAAAAATTTTAAGATTATTCTTTAAGTAAACATTTTCATGAAAAGTAATAGATGCTTAAATTATTTTTATATTTTTTTATGTATTTAACCCATTGCGGATGGGGTGCCTAACGACCTAACTGGCAGTCAGGATGGGTGGTCTATGATGCTGGCAGCACCAGCTAAAATTTAGAGGGACAGGGAAAGTGTTTTTTCTACCCTCTAG
>BOPN01002755.1:155581-160581 GCA_017312705.2 Penaeus japonicus | reverse complement strand
CAGTCAAAACAGGAAGAGGAAGGTGACTCAATCCATACCCATTGTCTAAAATGTACTCCTGTGCCAATATGGATGCCTTTCACTGTGGCACTCACAGTCACAAGCACAGGTTTCATTCCTCTTCCCTACCTCTTCTTGTTATCTTTATTGTAGGTGGTTATATGTTTCGTATTTGTTCATGACAGCACAAAAATATGAAAAAATATAGCTGCCTTTTGTTCTCCCATAAAACAGCAATACTTCTATCACACTGAGTATAAAGAAAATAATGAGCTAATATGGATAATATACTACAATTTTAGTCTACTGCAGCACTGGTAGTGCCTGTCATATGACACATATAAGTCTCCAAACTCAATAAAACACACAAAAAAACAAAACACAAAAAATGCTCTAGTTTTTCAATGAATGACTGAAAGAGAGTGGGAATATTCAAATTATAATGCTTCAAGCAGTCTCTCTTTAAAATAAAACTTATCCTGGAGGCTGGGCAAGCAAATTTATCCCCGTCTGCAATGGGTTAATAGACAATTCTGACCATTCAACTGATTTATTCACATTTTTATTGACAGAAGGAAATTTTTAGACAGTAAAAGTTTTTTTTTTTTTTCTTTATACATAGATCATCTCAGTATTTTGTGGGGCCTCCTTTGGCTCTAGTAACTGCTTCAACACGTCTTGGCATGCTTCTAATGTAGTCTTGTGCTTTGTTCCTGATATCTGGATTTCTGTGCCAAACCTCTATCAACCGCTGGATGAGCTGTACTCTGTTGGTACATTCAATTTTGGTGACTTCCTCTTTTAAGTCTTTCCATAAACCTTCAATATATATATATATATATATATATATATGTATATGTATGTATATGTATATGTATATATGTATATATATGTATATGTATATATATGTATATGTATATGTATATGTATATGTATATATATATAATGTATATATATATATTATATATATATATATATATATATGTATATATATATGTATGTATTATATGTATGTATATGTATGTATCTGCACTACCCTCCTCCTCTTTCATTTCTTGCTTCCTTTTTTTCTACCTGCATTTAGTTTCTCTCCCACTCTCTTAACCCAATGACGATGGTGCGTCACACTAGTGTGACATAGCTAAAATCCTGATGTCGGGGCGTCATGCCAGTGTGATGATTACAATGCAATATTGCAATCGCCCGGCATAGGGGTTTTTGTGTAGTGCATGCCCCGTCGGGAAAGGGTTAATTTGTTTATGTTGTCCATCATTGTAATCTTTTTCACCCAATTAATGTTTTGTGTTTTTATTCCCTTACAGTGTTTTTTTTAGTATTCTTTGCTTTGACATATCCAAAGTTGTTTTTTTTTCAGTATAGTTCATGATGTTATGATGAAAACATTGATAATGATTTATGTATGACACATTTTTAATTTTTTCATTTCATATTTCACAGTTATGAACAGACAAAGACAGTGTCAGATAAAGGTAAGCAAGGTTTTTTTTTCTTCATTTTGAAATTAATTCTTTGTATTACAGTAGATATCTGTAAAGGACAGGGATTGGCTATTTTATATTTGTATTGAATTGCAGATTTATATATGAATCATAACAATGCTTTAAACTTTCCAGCTTCAGGTAAAAAAGATGAAGGGCTACATCCATCATGGCAGGCCAAGCGACGAGAAAGAAAGCAAGAAGTTTCTATCAATCAGTTTCAAGGACAGCGTATTGTGTTTGACTAATGGCTTATGTGTACTAGTGAGAAATTAATAAAACTTGAGAAAGTAATCATGCACACATACATTCTCTGGCATGTTTACCCTCACCATTTACACTGACAAATGATCATTGTAGTTTCATGGTAGCAGAGACACATTGAGCCTTTTACATAAAATAGATACATTTATTTAGTATTCATATTCAGATATTACCTTTCCGAGACTATGTTTCATGAGTTTCTAGTCTTTATTTTTTTGCGTTATTCCTCTTATTGGAATCTTCATTTCCAGCTTTTTTATTTACATATCCTTTTTAACCCATTCAGAATGGTCGTATTTTCGCCTACTCCTGCTTATGCTGGGTAGACAATAAGACATGCGTCACACTTAGTGACTGGGTCTTTTCTCGTTGTGCGGGGCCGCTCTGGACCTCTCAGAACTTTTTTCAACCACCCTATTCTTGTGGTTTTCATGAATGCGTCTATAAGGTAAAGGCACGTAAAAATATTGCGCTGTTCAGAGGAGTTATTTTAGTCAGAAAAACATGTTATGTAATGCCTTTTTAGTTTTATTTGATTGAACTTTGCCTATATTCTTTACTCCTATGTGAAAATACCAAAGGAAAGTGGAAGCAATCTTTTAGTGTTTTATACTTTATTATTTTTTGTTTTTTTATTTTTTTTATTATACATGTACATATATATATATATATATATATATATATATATATATATACATATATAAATATATATATATATGTATGTTATATATTTATATATATATAATCATACATGTACATATAATAAGTATGTACATGTACCTCATGACGTGACATGACGTAAAATCACAGGTAATCGACAAATTAGAAGTAGTTTTGCATTAGTAATTTTTTACTTTATATTATTTCTTGGTCAAACACATTTGATTTTACAATAGTTTTTTGACACAAATCTTATTATTCAACCAATCAAGAAGCAGAAATTACCATGATGTCATCAATATCACAAAATTTTCTGTGACTTAATTTTAAAAATCTTTATATCTCATTTTATGACACTCAAACACCTAAACTAAAGTAACAATCTAAGAAATTATGTAAAATGATTATATTTGAGAACAATCTAGCGATCTATTGATGACGTTTCAGCATGTCACAAACGCCCCTTCTGGAACTTTGCGAGAAAATGCACATCTCAGGATGTCACCCTGGTCCAGGGATATTTTTCAACCATGTGATAGTATGTCAACCGGCGCAAATTAGTTAAATTGTTCAGACCATCTATGCTTGCTATCTTATTCTATGTTTGAAATTTCACCATTACTGAGTGTTCTTGCCAGTCATTCATGAGTTACCCCATTTCTTGTGATATCAGGTTACCAGCATCCTCATATCAGTTACCTCCAACTTTCTTCACCCATGTCACCAGAAGTGTGGCCATTCTGCACTGAACCACCGTTGTTCAGTGAATTTTGCCTTTCACAGTGCTGGCAGTCTTCTGCCATATAATATACCATTTGCTTTTTCTCATACTTCAGCAGAGATTAGATTATTGCCAGAAGCTTTTCTATTTGTCATTGACTGTATTGCTTTTTTTTTTTTATATCCTCATCTTGACTTTCCTTCTCCTGAAAATATCCTTGATCATTTTTATCTCTTCCTGTGTTATCTTCCTGTTTAAATGCCTTCCCCTGTCTCCATGGTACCTTACAGTTTTTGGTATGCTCAATCTTAGCCTTGGTTACCGCTTTCTTTGCCTACTGAGTTGCTTGCTAAAACCTAGCTTCACCTATGTATTTCTTTGTCTGATCCAAACTTCTTGTCATCAGAATTTGGAGTAGAAGCAAGATTATTTTTTCATTGGAAAGGTCTATCATGCAGCTACAGTTCTTTGGATTTAGGATTTGGATTTTTAGAATTTTTATTATTTTATAAAATTTATCTTTTATAACTCCATTTTGTTTTATTTATTTGTTTATTATTGAGTTTTGACACACTTTTATGTGCCACAAGTCTCTGTACCAAGGATCAAAAGAAATATTGACAGATGGTGTAAAAATCACAGATTTTATTGGCCTTGCAGCAATGAACAGGTAGAGGCTGCAGCATTCTTTTATTAGCCCCCAATCTTTACTGCAGTTATATAACATCTTTAGATCAGTCTAATTAACTAAACTGCAGTTATACTTGCTGTGGATATCTCTATGACAATTGGTTGGGATTTAACCTGTCTGCTCAAAATCTAGGTACTTACTCAAGAGCAGCTCTTTTTTTTTTCCATTATTTTGCAGTAAAAATGGTGCAAAGTATCCCATAATTTCTCTGAAAGATATGTTGTAACATCTGAATTCTAAATCAAAGCATCCTAATCTTTGGATGATGGATGGGCTACTTTCTATGAATGCAGATGGGATGGATGGCAGATCAGAGCCAAATCACTTGGACCACTGCTATCTGTGGTTACTGTAAGATCACTTCAAGGGTTATGGTATATTGTATCACATCTCATCTTGTGCACTGATCGTCCTGAAAAGCATGGAAGGTCGAAGGCTGGCTTGTAATATTGATACAGAAGAAAATAAGTGCCTCACCCACTTGTTATCTGTGAGAAAATGAAATGTTGCAGACAATAAAAATGTTCCACCCTCATTCATACTGATATCCTTGATTAACAATGCAGAAGTAGGCAGGTGGAATGACAGGAGGCATGAGTTCTTTATATATAAATCACATTTTGATAAGTATCTAGCGCAGTGTGCATCCAGTAGTGTATTTGATCAGTATGTGGAGGAAGACCTGCATTTCACACTTATCTCTTTGATTGATATAGTATGTGGTTTATACATGTGACAGATTTTTTCTTCAAAATTATTTCAAAATCCAAACAAAAAATGGATTTTGCTGTGTCTATCTCTCTCTTTCCTTTATATTTAATTTCTGAAACATAGCATAACGTCTTAGTGGAGGATTGTAACAGATACAAAAATACGCATAAAAGGTTTACAAATACTATACTAAACAAATTTAAGGTGATCTTATCTCAGAATTCATTTTATTATGCTAAAAATTGGAAATATACCCCTATCAATATGTATCTAACTTTGCTTTTGAAAATTACAAAAGAAAGAAAAAAAGGTTAAGTTATAATTTAACTCAGACCAAATGCTTGATAACAGGGACTATCTGAGTCACTTCAAGTGTATTTATATAAATAAATAAATAAATATGTATATATATAATATAATTATAGAATTTTATATATATAATTGTATATATATA
>BOPN01002755.1:130000-137953 GCA_017312705.2 Penaeus japonicus | reverse complement strand
TCTCTCTCTCACTCACTCTCTCTCTCACTCTCTTACTCACTAACTTCATATTTCGAAGCACGTGCAAAAATGAATTATATGCGAGGCAAAAACCGTGGTTTCTTTTGGACTACACATTTGTTTCGTTTGCTTGAACGATCGTGGGATGAATTTCGGTGATAAAGGGTTAATATTACTAAGATATTTTTATTCAAGTATATTTTTGATAATGACATTACTGATAGTATTAAGAGTAGCCGTATGGCTAATACATAATATAGATAATACATTACGAATATCATGATTTTACAATACAATACACATTGAAACAATTATAATTTCATTTATTACAGCCAGTATTATAAATTGCGTTTTAGTTTCCATTATTACAAAATCCAGGAAAGAAGCATGGCACATGCACAAGTCACTAATTTTAATTACTACATTTTCATTATTATAAATGTCGGTTACCACAGTAGTTTGTTATATAAACGTAATTGCAAATGTGTAATGTAGAACAAATATTGTTATTACCGATATGATTTCAGTTGTATGGTTCAGTCTATGATGTATTTTATAAGTATTGCATAATGATGTTATATTATGTTTTATGTTTCCATTTCTTGTCTGTATCACATTGGTAGGTCCATATATTTTTATTGTTTTTAGAAACGTTGACGTCCCAGAAGGCGTAAAGTTTGTAGCTTTGAATTGCCATTTTCGAAAAAAAAAAAAACTTCGGCAAACACTAAATCTTGTTGAGCGTGATGCAGTCGCAGTGATGCACTCTTTACGCACTTATTATTTTCACCTCAATTCATTGATGCTTATATACATTTTTAATATGAAACTTGAATAGCATGGGAGTGAGGGACTGAAATAAACGAAAACAGCTGTCGTAGTCTAATATATGTAGTTATGCTCAGTGAGGGGCCCAAACATCTGTGAAAACTAACCGAACCCACATTATCAGGTGTGGGGGAAAGTCCCTGCCTCCGTTTCAGATCAGAACGATGTATTTAGTAGATATGTATGTGTAGCAATACTTCTCAACTTTTTTGCCTCTGTAGTTATAGGGCCCACCTCGAGGTCTTGAACATAGACAACATAATATGACTTGCCATACGACGGCATCCTTGAGGTCCGCCAGGCCGGTTAAGAATCAGTTTCTCAGTAGTGTACATTTGAAACGGATCTCTTATCCATCATGTACTTGAAGAGACAAGCGGATGCACGCACTCTAATGTACACAATACACACACAGACAAACACGCACACACACACACACACACACACACACACACACACACACACACACACACACACACACACACACACACACACACACACACACACACACACACACACACACACACACACACACACACACAAACACACAACACACAACACACAACACACAACACACAACACTTACACTCAACATTCAACAACAGTCAACACTCAACACGCACACAGGCACACGCACACAGCTATGTATTGTGTTTACAGTTGGGGCATGAACGAGTACAGACAGGGAAATTCCCTACATCCGGGGTTCGTAACACCTGCTAGGGAGGAGTCAGTGCCCGCATGACGATGTTACTATGGCGTCAGTCCGGAAGTCAGTTCATCCCGAACCTTGCTATACGAACTATGGCGTGTGTGAAGCTGGAAATGAATTGACAGATGTACACTCGGATTCCGACGAAACGTTTTTTGTGCCACGGTCGTCTCGGAGGTATTCTTCTCAAGCAGGATCCTGTGTTCACTCGGCAGAAAGACCTGTTGCTTCTGCCACACAGCCAGTAAGCATGGTGCTTATCTCCACCACGTCACGCTACCGTGGGGATGAGTTCTGTGATATAAATTTAGACAATGGTAATGATATTAAACTTGCGGATAATGAGGTCAGCGAATGTAGTAATGTGAAGGATAAAAGTAGAGTGAGAGAAAATTTGAAAGATTTCGCGAAAAAAATCAGAACGAACAAAAATTATCATGGGAAGTATGGCAAAGTTAGCCTACATGAGACTCGAATGAACAGTTTATACAGTGAAACTAAAGAGCAAAATGCTTTACCCCCATTCGAAATCCGCGGGGATCAAGACATGACCAAAGGTCAACATGTATACAATATATTATCACGAGATAAGAAAAACCAGAAGCGTAAGGAATGTTTGCCCTTCGACAATGTACTGCACGAAGTTCGACTGGAAACAACAATATCTCCAAATAAGAATGACAAGGAAGCGCAAGACAAGGATACTGCTAACCTCGGTTCGTCTCCATCCACCAGTCACGTTCCACCATTCTCAAGCGGAAACGGCCATGAAAACACCGATTCCAACGGTAACATTGAAAAGTAAGTCTTAACAATTTATCAAATGTTTACGCACGCAAACACGTGTGTGCGTGTTATATGCTTAGATTTGTATCTGTCTACCTATTTTCTATGTCTTTCTATCTGTATATATGTATACATAAATGTATGTGTATGTATATGTATATGTATATGTATATATGTGTGAGAGAGTATGTGAGTGTGTGTATGTATGTATGTATGTATGTATGTATGTATGTATGTATGTATGCACACACACACACACACACACACACACACACACACACACACACACACACACACACACACACACACACACACACACACACACACACACACACACACACCAAAACGAGGGAGAGAATAACCTGTTATCTAATCTTTAGAGAAGGAAGTAACCGCATGTCGTAAGTAATAAACTTGTCAAAGTCAGTGTCACCCTCTCCCTCCCGCCCACCCTACTGCCCTCCAAATTTACCTTGGCCACTTGGTCCAGCTCATTGCTTTTCAAACCCTTGTGGTGCATCTGACCTCTTAAAGCAAGGGTGTAAGATTTGTCTGTTGCACCTTTATGTTTGCCAGAGCGAATGCCTCGTCTCCGTGAGTCATTTCCAGCCTGTGTCGCTCAGTTAGCCAGTCGACGCGTTTCCGAATCGTCCGCACGCTCCTTGGCTGAGAGCAGCAGAGGTTAACTTGGGTCTGGAAGGCATTGTGGCCTAACACGCCGACTTGATATAATTTATGCCAGCAAATGCGCCGCCGAGGAAACTCGATATGGCTGGCTTAAGTGGACCGCCCGAGTTCTGCAAATTGACCTGATTGGAGAAGCAGTCGCTCGTTGAAAGCTCTTTGAGTTAGGTATTGCTTTTACATGATGGCGTGATTTCCTCCGGGTTGTCAGCCAACCTTTGTGGAATCCCGATGGCGCCGAGCGTAGTGTTCAAGAAGGAAGTGTTGTCACCGGAAATGCAGTTATAACACGAGTGGACCTTAACTGAGAAGAAAAACATTATTCTTTTAGAATATTTTATACACTGAATCACCACGATCATGGCAGGCGGCAGTCAGTATTTAAGCGGGAATGGCTGTCGTATTGTAGCCACGTCAACGTTTTCCCAGTTCGCGTAACTTACGTGTCGGTTCTCTCACATCTGTTCGGAACGCTGTTGCATCTGTGGCGTGGATTGTTGAACGGATCGAGTGGAGTATATATATATATAATATATATGTTTATATATATGTGAATGAATACACACACACACACACTCACACACACACACACACACACACACACACACACACACACACACACACATGTATATATATATTTATATCTATATTTATGTGAATATATCTTTATATATTTATATATATATGTATATATATGTATACATATATATGGGGTCGGTGGCCGACTGGTTAGAGCATTGATCTTTGAAATGCCGAGGATCTGAGTTCGAGCGTTCGAATCCCGGCTGGTGAGTTGTTACCTTGGGCAAGGAACTTGCACTCTCGATTGCCTAATGTGTTATGCTACCCACCAAGATATAACAGGGCCAGTAAGTGGGATACTCCGGCCATAACCCGAGAGAGAGAGAGAGAGAGAGAGAGAGAGAGAGAGAGAGAGAGATGGGAGGAACAAGGGGCAAGGAAAAAACACAGAGAAACGTATCAGGGGACGTAAAACCAGAGACAAGGTGAAGAGGCCTGGAAACGAAAGGGGTAGAAGGAGGAGGTAAGGGATGAGGTAAGGGCAAAGGGGGAAGCGTGGAAGGGCGCAAGAAGGGCGAAGACAGAAATTAAGGGTTATGACCTCAAGACCGTACGCAAAGGAGAGGTAAAAGAATGGTGTTTATGGAAGACGATGGGAAAATGAAGGGTTCCAGAAACAAAGAAGGGGATGGGGAAAGGGGCGATGAAGGGCAAAGGGGAACAAGGAAGAGACGAAGACGAAGGCCTGAATATGAAGAAAGGGGGGTGGGGGCATAGGGAAAGGGATGGAGATGGGGAGGATATAATATTTGTAAGGAAATGGATGACTTGCTTTCATCGGTGGAAACCTGGCCAGCTGTGTGGGGGGGCTTGGTTCGTGGGGACTAAAGGGGGGGGGGGGGGGGTAGAGGATCTCGGTCGGAGAGTGGAGGCAAGATTGGAAAGGGAACACACACATACACACACACACACACATACACACACATACACACACACACATACACACACACATACACACATACACACAGACACACACACACATACACACAGACACACACACACAAACACACACACACACACGCACGCACACACGCATACATATAGATAGATAGATAGATTACAAATGAACATCGATGGCAATCATAACAGTGATGTTAATAATGCATGCAAATAAATCGATGAATAAATGATTGATAGATAGACAGATATATATATATATATACATACATATATATATATATATATATATATATATATATATATATATATATATATATATATAAATATATATATCTGTGTGTGTGTGTGTGTGTTCATCATTGGTTCTGATGAAATTTCCTTTGCCTACACTCCCAACGCCATCTCCGTCTCTAATACTAACTCCTCATCTTGGTCTTTGGCCGTGGAATGTTCCAAGTTTTTTTCTTAACAAGGCTAATGATACTTGCGGTTAACACATGAAAGTGCATAAACTAAAACATACATGATGGAATAGCATCATCAGAAAAAAAGGTCGTTTGATTGTTTGATGTTATTTCTTTTAGACTAAACATCTCATTGCTTCATAATATCTTCATTCGTTTGTTAAGTGGTTTAACATACAACCAGAGGGAGATGTTGAGATTAACAAATAAATTGACAATAGCGGGTCTCATTTGAAATACATTATTATTCCGACAAGTAACTCCTGTTGAGTGAATTTTCACCTGAATAATAAGCAGTATATTAACTATAGAACTGTTTACTTTATTTATATTGATTATTTTTCGGGCTAAATATGACTAGTTTGGAAGGTGTGTCAAGATCTGTTATATACCACGAATCAGATACAATTAAATCTCGGAATTGTAGCTAAACAATAATTAATCTTTATTTGAGCATATTTCATCGGAAGAAACAAGTTGTATTTTGGGACGGTTAGATAGATTTTAAGTAGGAATCGAAATTCAACGCTTTTCACAGAAACAAGTGTAAAAATGCTAATTTCGAACAACAAATCCATACACACTTAGATAATTATTCATTATCCTGCAACCTGTCTTACATCATTAATACCATGATGTGTTGGACGACTTGACAAATAAGGAATTAATATTTTTCACATATTTCACCTGTAAATCCCACTTGATGACTATTGAAGATATATGTTGATTCTAATTATCTGAAAATACAGAAGAATGGGGGAGTATTGCAATTTATGATGTGATGTGTAAGAATTTCAGCAGTTAAGTGTATATATAATGTCACGACAACGGTGGCCTTACAAAATCTAGTCCAAAAGCAACACGCTATCTATCATATTTCACATAATTATTAGGAATTGTGGCACTTGAAG
Organism: Penaeus japonicus; assembly: GCA_017312705.2. Lineage (NCBI taxonomy): Eukaryota > Metazoa > Arthropoda > Malacostraca > Decapoda > Penaeidae > Penaeus > Penaeus japonicus. The sequence continues at coordinate 132,086 of BOPN01002755.1, read as the reverse complement.
ATTTTGTATGCCATATTGCTGGTCTGAGATCCTGTAATATTCTGTATTACATTAAACCCATGAACGTTACTTTTATTTTGTGATTTAGATAATAGTTAACTTTCCATACAATGGGGAATAAAATGTATCGTCTAGCAATATATCAATAGATGGCATGTATTTTAACTGTACATTAACTAATAAAGCATCGCCTAACAGAAATGTTTCGCCTTAACAACGCTAGGCTAAGTATTAGGAATGTAAGTGTAAGTGGCAAAAAGGTGTTACCTAGGCCTAATGTAGAGGCGTGGGTTAGACAGTCAAGGTAGTTGAAATTGCAAGTGAAAAAGTAAACCAAGAAATGTGCTTGTCAACCATATAATATTTCAAGAGGACAGCGAAGGTCATGATGTAGATATTGATTGAAAGATAACTAATGTCTGAGCGCATTCTCTTCCAACAATAAGACAAAAAAGACAAGACTTGATTAACGACGGCATTGAAAGACTTGAGGGGCACATTAATTCTACCCTCAAGTGCTAGCTTTAACGTAGCATCGTAATCACTCGGCATTCTTGAACTACTCCCGCCTTTAGTTGGGAACCCTGGTGGACATCATAGAATATATAACTTATTTTAAAGTTTTGATAATATTTCCTTATTAATATTATTAAAATGGTTTTATTGATGAATGTCCTTCGGTATTCAGTTTCCACTGAATAAAATAAACAAATATCTTAAATCAAGATGTTCATTGTGTCCTTCCTAGTTATGGTAGTTTGGTTCAAACTGGTAGATGAGAATACAACAGGTTATCTTTTAAAATTAGCAAAACATGCAAGAAATAGGAAGAATGTGGTCACACCCCGTGTTTATTTATTTTTTATCTTATTTATTTATTTATTTATTTATTTTTGCTATCGTAGAAAAGTATTAATAAAATGAAATTAGACAATATAGATAGTAAGTGGTGCGTAATCTTCGGCTTCGTTAAACCTTTGGCTATGATGTCTGTGGATTGTGTGGTGCATTGATTGCAGGAATCTTTAAGAAATATTTCAGCATATTTTGATACTCTATATTTTGTTTTTGTTTTTCCCTTTGGGCATCATACTTACGTTGTCACACTTTGCAATATAAGACAAGGAAAATGGTGAAAAGAAGGCTTAACTAAGGCTACTCAATCTGTGCCTTAGCTAAATACAGGGTCGGATTGCTGCTGCGACACCCGTAAAATCCCGGTGCCGTCTGGTGTCAGAATAACATATGTGTATGTTTATATATATATATATATACATATACATATATATATATATATATATATATATATATATATATATATATATATATATATATATGTATGTATGTATGTATGTATATATATATATATATGTACATATATATATATATATATATATATATATATATATATATATGTGTGTGTGTGTGTGTGTGTGTGTGTGTGTGTGTGTGACTGTGTGTGTTTGTGTGTGTGTGTGTGTGTCTGTATACACACACTCTCTCTCTCCCTTTCTCTCTCTCTCTTATCAATTATACTCACCCTTTAACCCCTACACAGATCCTTTGTGGAAATCCTGAACACAAGATTCAAGCTGTATGGTGACTGCTTCGCTTTTTCTACACTCTAGAACTTTCTTTCAAAATTGCACGAGACCCTTTTTGAATTTTCAAAATGTATCGAATTGAGTTGTCCTTCTTTTAAAGATTATGTGAATTTTAAGAGCCATTTTGGTTTTGATGTAATAATGTTGATGAGGACCGTCCCGAGGAGGGAGGGGGTGTTAATATTTGTGAAAAGGAGGGAGGGAAATGATCTTATGGTCTTAGGGGGTTCCCAATAGATAATGAGTTAGACGAGCAGTTCCGAACGCAGCAGTATTTTAGAGCGCAGCCGCACAGGGTGATATTTAAATTCCTTTATTCTTCCAACAGCTTCTGCACTGCTACCTGTCGAAGATCATCCATGGTAGACGACCTTCTGCTCTCCATATATAGACACAACCGTCGTAGTGACAGCATCGAGGAGTCAGACACACTAACTGAACACTCCACCACTTCCGACACGCCTCATGTTGCTTTTCACACG
>BOPN01002755.1:95000-97500 GCA_017312705.2 Penaeus japonicus | reverse complement strand
AAATAAGTTGTTTCCCTATTGGTTCTCTTATTGTCACGTGATATCATTGCCTGTTAGCGATGTTTTTTTTTTTGTATTTCCGCGGGCGAGTCGATATTTTTCAGTTTTCAGTTTGCCAGTGCAGTGAAAACATCTCCCTTTACTCATTTTTAAATTAATTTCAAAATGATATATTTTATTTTACGTTTCCGGAAGAAAAGAGTTTTATGGTGTCATAATTAAAACTACGTCATGCCGTAAGGTTAGTTTTTCGCTACGTTTGGTTCCGTCTTTATCCAATTATACCCATTTTTCATCATCTGTTGAAATAGTAACCATCATGATCAGTAACCAACCTTTTCCCAGTCAACCTTATTTCTCCTGTACCTATCAATTATGTCAACAACAGCACTTTCCTGTTTGTTTTTTATTCTTAAAGGAATGCCATCCTCATTTAAGCAGTAACAATGGAAGTGGCGCTAGATAACTTCCATTATTATCAACTAAATCCGAAGCTTTACGACCAGACCATAATTCTTCCATTCTTCTCGTGATTGTACAAACACTTACATTTGGTTGTCTTGCGCTGACTCATATCAAACGATATTCTTATTTATATGGCAAGAAAGTTCTGATGTACTTTACATAAAAGCCATCTGTTTCTCTCTCTCTCTCTCTCTCTCTCTCTCTCTCTCTCTCTCTCTCTCTCTCTCTCTCTCTCTCTCTCTCTCTCTCTCTCTCTCTCTCTATCTATCTCTCTCTTTCTCTCTCTTTCTCTCTTTCCCTCTTTCCCTCTCTCTCTCTTTCTCTCCCTCAATTTTTTTTTTCTCTCTCTCTCTCTCTCTCTCTCTCTCTCTCTCTCTCTCTCTCTCTCTCTCTCTCTCTCTCTCTCTCTCTCTCTCTCTCTCTCTCTCTCTCTCTCTCTCTCTCTTTCTCCTTTTCTCTCTCTCTTTATCTTTTCCTTCTCTCTCTATTCTCTATCTCTTTCTCCATCTCCCTTTCTCTTATCCTCCTCCCCCCCTCTCTCTCTCTCTTTTCTGTTTCTCTCTCTCTCTCTCTCTCTCTCTCTCTCTCTCTCTCTCTCTCTCTCTCTGGAACATTTCGTGACCTTAAGCATTATAATCTTCAATCATTCATCGAGCTCATCAGATCTAAAGAGACGATGCTCTTAAATATCTTTTCAACAGATGATGTAGACAAACAGGTAACTATCCTTACGGAAGTGATTAAAAGCAGTATTGACGCGTTGGCACCTCTTGTAACGAGAGTCGTCAGACGTCCCCCTGCTCCTTGGATAGATGACGACATCAAGAGGGCTATTAAAGACAGAAATAATGCCCACCATAGTCTCAAAAATAACAGAAATGACGCCGCCCTTAAGGCAGATTATAAAATAAAAAAGAAAAATGTTAAACAGTTAATACAAAGTGCAAAAACAAATTATTTCAGAAACAGATTCATAGAATATAAAAACAATTCGGATAAAACATGGAAAATTATTAAGTCAATCGTACCTAGCAACAAACACCACACTGATAATCGTACAAGTTCTACACAAAGCACAGAGTATTTTAACGACTTCTTTTCAAAAATAGGTAAACTAACTTATGAACAAACAAATGCGTCTACATTACAGCAAAATATAAATCAAGCTATGCCTACATCTAATATTTTCAGACCAAAACCAATTGATGTGGAGACTACTATCCTAGTAATAAAACACCTTCGCGAAACAAATGCTGTAGGAGCAGACGGTATTGCTTTGCGCTTTATTAAGGATAGTCTACCAGCAACCGCACATTATCTGGCGGTCATAATTAACACTTCCCTGGTCACTGGTGTTTTTCCATCGCTTTGGAAACATGGAATAGTAACACCAATTTTCAAATCAGGAGATATAGACGACGTTAATAATTACCGCCCTATTACAATACTCCCTGTATTATCTAAAGTTTTGGAGAAAATCGTAGCAAATCAACTAACGAATTTCCTGGAGGCCAATAACCTATTATCTAAAACACAACATGGCTTTAGAAATAGGTTATCCACTGAAACAGCGTTATTGCAGATAACTAATAAAATTTATGATAATATAGACAAAAATCAGGTTAATTTACTCACATTATGTGATCTTTCAAAAGCTTTTGACAGTGTAAATCACAAAATTCTTCTTCACAAACTAAGATCCCATAAAATTGATTCTTTCTGGTTTACTAGTTATCTGAATAATAGAACGCAATCTGTAAAAATTAATGAAATCATATCATCGAAACAACCAATATGTTTTGGTGTTCCACAAGGATCCATCTTAGGCCCAATCCTATTTACAGTTTTCATAAATGACTTATCAACCATTGCTCATAACTGCCTTCTAGTGCAGTACGCCGATGATTCACAGTTTCTCCATAGTGACTCAGTAAATAACTTAAATACATTGATAAGAAATACTCAAAACACTCTTACACAAGCTAAAATATACTTTGAAAGTAATGGTCTTAAATTAAATCCCCATAAAACTCAA
>BOPN01002755.1:80000-82500 GCA_017312705.2 Penaeus japonicus | reverse complement strand
TTATCATAGAAGCCGAGGAAGGAGCATATTGCAGAGTACGCTCAGCACTGGCGGCCACTCCTCCTTCGAAAGCTTATTCTAAACGGCCCGAGCTTGACGCAAGACTAAGGGTGAGATGATGACCTCCAACAAAGGGACGCTTCGAGAAGGAAAAGTAATTGCTGCGATCGAGTGTTATTCCTTGATCAGACGAGGGGACAGGGACACGGGTGACGCATCATACGCATGGACGCATGGACGCAGGACGGGAAGAAGCGGCTTGTGTGTGTAATGGAGCCTGAAAGCTTGGAAATAGGATTAACGGCGTGATTGTTTGCTGACGGTGTCGTTTATATAATTAATACTATGATGTCTAGTTGCAACATTGCATATTTTTTTATGGTCGGGGCACTGGATCCCGATATAGGAGGAGAAATACTTATAGAGCTGAGAATTCCCTACTTAGAAACTGCTAAAGCAACTCCAGAGAGAGAGAGAGAGAGAGAGAGAGAGAGAGAGAGAGAGAGAGAGAGAGAGAGGGACAGAGAGAGAGAGAAAGAGAGAAAGAGAAAGAGAGAAAGAGAGAGAGAAAGAGAGGGAGAGAGAGAGAGAGAGAGAGAGAGAGAGAGAGAGAGAGAGAGAGAGAGAGAGAGAGAGAGAGAGAGAGAGAGAGAGAGAGAGAGAGAGAGAGAGAGAGAGAGAGAGAGAAAGAGAGAGGGAGAGAGAGAGAGAGAGAGAGAGAGAGAGAGAGAGAGAGAGAGAGAGAGAGAGAGAGAGAGAGAGAGAGAGAGAGAGAGAGAGAGAGAGAGAGAGAGAGAGAGAGAGAGAGAGAGAGGACAAATGCGAGTTACATTTTACCAGAGCCGAGGCGCGGGGTGTCAAGGTAACACAGCGCGCAAGTGACAGTCTTGACCCCGGGAGAGCGCGAGGCTAAAATGTTTGGCGCCTGAAAAGTGACGCGGGATTCCGTTGAGGGAGCGCGGGATGGGATCCTTCCCGGTTTGGGGAGCAAAGCTAATCCCTAAATTAATTCATATCGTGATCCTCACTACGCTGGAAGGAGAGGGATGGGAAGAAGGGAGGAAAGGGATAACACATATGTATATGTATATTTATATATACATATATACATATATACATATACATGTAAATATATAATTAATAACACTGCCACTAAAAGAAAGGAAAAACTTGCGACGTCTCGAACTTTTCATGAAAGTTCCTCTTCAGGCGAAAGCAATCCAAAAAATGAATAGAGGATGTAAATTTAGATAAGAAAATATATAGAAAGGATGACCGTAGGAACAAGGGCTGACTCAGGTCACAGAAGGATGTTTAAGGTCAATTAATCTAGGGAAAGCTTTTCCCACTAAAAAGGAGGTAAGATCATCCAACCCCCATTGACCAGCACTCAAATTTATATTGGTAGTTTTTTTAATTAAAAGAGATTCAAGCATCTTTCTTTCATACGCATTAGACGATTTGTGAATTAATTGAACATTATTCCAATTTAATTGATGACCGGCATCACGCATGTGAATAAAACAAGCATTCGATTCCCTCGCGTACCTGACATCGCGTTTACTCTATTCCCCTTTTCCAACTCTCACCATTTTCACCAAGGGTGGACCTTAATAAGATTCTCAGTTAATAGCATAAAATGCCAGAAGAAGTGCCAAGAGTAGCGTTGGACGCATTGTGTTTAATCAAACGTGTTAGGATAAGTGAACACTATATCGATGTCCACTTTTTTAAGTAACTGATGCGCGATATCAATATAATTGATTAAACGGAACAACGAGTAAATTATCGGACCATCTCGATGCAAGTGTGCACTTGTGAAGCTTGCAATAGAGATTTGATTCTGCAGGTATCAGCTGGATTCAAGAAAAAATTAGGATAACCAAGATTCCTAAAAGACTCTATAATGATGCTAAGTTCTCTTCACTAATAACCATTAATACTGATCCATATGTTTCAAGAAACATAGACTAGGCTACTGATTTCGTACGGATGATATGAGAAAAAATGAAGATAATTAGCAACATGAGTGGGTTTCCGCAAACTGAAAAAACTTTAAATACCGTTGGAGTGCAACATTTTATCTAGAAAGGTTAATTTACCAGCATTTTCCCATTCTACTTTGGATTTAATGGTACGAGCAAGAGTGCTACATCTACGCAAAAAATCGTCGAAATCCCGACGGTTTACAGGCCACATAGAAAAAATATCAATAACGTAACAAACCAAATCGAACTTGAGGGAGAATGGCGAAGAGTTCGGTTCAAATATTTCCATGGTACCACATTTGAATTTGCTACTACTTAAAAGTATTTGCTCACGGAGCCCTTGGTCGAAATTTTCTCTCATTGACTCGGTTGACCTGAGTCAGCCTTATCCTTTATTATAATGTCCTTTTCATATATTTTCTGTTTAAATTCTACTTGTCCATTTTTTGGATTGCTTTCGCCTGAAGAGAACCATGAAAAGTTCGAAAGTCACAAGTTTTCCTCTTTTGTGT
>BOPN01002755.1:65000-67500 GCA_017312705.2 Penaeus japonicus | reverse complement strand
ACTCCAACCTATTGCTTCTGTCAGCTGGCAAGTCACATTGTGTCAATCTCACGCTTCATCAGGAAGAGTTTGTATAAAGTTCCTTTGTTTGAGCGACTCTGGTTTCTGCCGCAATATTATATGGTAACAGACCCTGCGCCCGAGTCTCACCGTGCTAGCTTTTGTTACTTTGTTTATTTGTAACTTTTCTTCTTCTGGTCGTTGGTGTCTTTATGCGACTGGATACTATTTGTTTAATTAGGTATTTAGTGCTTTTGTATAGTACATGCGAATAATGAGAGGCGCAGGAAATTAAGGCATGGTGAGGATTATTCTGAATTTCTCTTGAAAATGTATATAACTTATAAAATGTTTATTATGAAATAACCAGTATTGCATATCAAAGCATGTAGGTACCGATCCGACCGCATTATTCGTTCCAATACTTTCAAGCTACAAACCCAGAATATAACACATGGGTACACAGGGTCTCCCATTCTTTTTTTTCAGTCTTTCATCATTTTCTTTGCATTTCAACTTCATTCGAGCTCGCACAAACATGCTCTTGAGTTGCCAGCTTCTCTTTTTCAGCCAAGGAAGCCTTTGTACTTTCCGGGAGGCATTTAGTTGAGTACAATGGGATTTGCTCTGTGAAGGAAAAAAGGAAGCGTTCAAAAGCAGTACCACACGTCAATTATGTTTTTAGGTTTTCATTCAAACGAACGTCCATTGTAGGTCTATTATGTAGTGAAAACCTTACATTACTTTTGTGTGTTTTTTTTTTTTTTTTTTTTTTTTTTTTTCGTATGTATGCGTATTCCCCTCACCCATATCCTCACCCTTCTCGTTCTCTTTATGTGTATGTGTGCACGAGTAATCTTGTGTCTGCATGTGTCTCTGTCCTTTTGTATATTTGTGGATTTATTTGTATGGTATGCAGTTGTAGTATGTGCTATGGGTTGGGGGGGGGTAAGTATTTGTAAAAAAAAAGAAGACTTAAAGCAAGAGATATAATCACATCTCTTGCTTTGTGAAGTTCATTATTATCTCATCCTTCTCTGAATTAGTCATGCGTGTGAAGTCAAGTCCATCCTGATCTTAACACCGCTTAGACAAGTGCTCTCTGCAGCAATCTTTTTCAAGCATTCGATCGGATTCCTCCATTTCTGCCTCTATTTCTGTCAGATTATTTGGCGCGCTTTTGTTTCCGTCTTCGTGCTATCTCTCGATAAGCATGGTCGACCCAATTTTTTTCTTGTGCTTCTTCTTTTACAATTTGATTTTTCCATGTCTAAAGGCTATTCCCGGCAACTTTCGATAGCATCTCATTTCAGAATTTCATCTCATTATACGTTTTCCTACACTAGTGTTTTGTGTCCAAGCTTCCCACTTGTGCAATGTTATGTGAGTTTTCAGGAGCTTTGATTATATCCTGAGGATATAATAAAGGTATAATTTATCTTAGCTAGCTGGGATGTTGTCACTAGTAATCTCGAACATCTGATTTCTGCTTGGAATGTTGCTGTCTTTTAAAGTGTCACACCAAGCTTCCATATCTTCGAATGCTTTATTGTAAAGCGGTGTCTTTGTGTTCCATTATTTCATCTAACACTCATGATATCAACAAAGGATAAAGTTTCTCTCTGTTAGTTTTCTTCACATGCCTCTCTCTTGTATTATCTAGCATTGCTGTTCTTTGATCTCTTCTCTTGTACCTCTAACCGATTCCATGTCATCGACAAGGCACAGGTTTTTCGCCCTGTCTTCTAACTGACAAGTGGCAAGTCACAAAATTTTCCCTGGCACCGAGTACTATTTATGCGAGATAGATGTTGAAGCTCATTGAATTGTTGCTGTTTGTCCGGTGCGATTTTGTTTGTTGTGATGTGTTTCCTCTTAGTCTTCCACGATGCTTGTTATGCAGATTTCATCCAATGCCGTACTAAAGTAGAGAAAGTTATAGTGTATCTGCTTTTGATGAATCCTGAGCTTTTTTCACATATAATTGTTCTTCCAACGCCGTACTAAAGTCGAGGAAGTTATAGTGTATCTGCTTTTGATGGGTTTTGTTGCATGTCCCCCTACTAAGTAGTACTGCGACAAGCACGGAATACTGCATATTCCTCTTCAAGCATTGATTCTACTTGCGGTTTCAGTCGATTAGTAATAATTCTTAGGAGGCTTATCGTTCCATAGTTATATGTTTTCAAGTTACTTATTTTGTTAAAGGAATTATTTGGGACGGAGTTAACGGTGTTGTCATTTATGCCTACTGCGTTAACAAACTCACTTTACAGCATATCTGGCTCTGTCCCTCCACCGTAGTTATATAATAACCTGCACATCCTTCTGTATGTATTATAACCGTGTGAAAAACTTTACATGTTATTTCCCGTTGCAAATTCTGAGCCTTTGCTTTAATCAGATAAATAACACAGACTGGCTTTCCTATGACAAGAGGCAGCTCAGTCCCTGCTATATCCAGGTCATCTTTCATCTACTGAAATAACCAGTTTGGCAG
>BOPN01002755.1:32500-35000 GCA_017312705.2 Penaeus japonicus | reverse complement strand
GGCATTAAATTGACCCAATCAACTTCCTCTCTAAACACCTCGACAATCTACTTACGGCATACAAGTGTCAAAACGTCATTATTGTCGGGGATCTGAACCAACATCTTGTCCGAAGTGCATTGGACGATCTGCTGTCAGTTCAGGGCCTTCATAATCATGTGAACTTCCCCATACGTGTCCTTTGTGGCTCTCTCGACCTCTCTGACCTCGGAGAAGGCTCGGTTAAGTGCAAGCCTTTGACTCATATTGGTTCCTTTGACCATATGACTGTAATGTCACAAGTTGACCTTACACTTGCTCTCACCGAATCATTTCCCAGAGACATCTGGCTGTGAAAGCAGGCAGACCGGACAACCATTCGACATTCCTTGTGGCACACAGACTGGGAGGAAAGGCTCCCGGGCACTGTCAGTGAGCAAGTCACTTGACTAAGTGACTATATCAACTTCCTTCAGAACCAGTATGTTCCTCAACGCCCATACAATACCAGACCTGACGACCAGCCATGGTTTGGATATCAGTGCAAATTAGCCTCTGACGCTATTTACAGTCTGGAGGCGTTATAAGAGGCACCTTACGCATCACAACAAAGTCCTCCATGGCAGAGCCTGTGACTTTCAGGAAGAAACACCAAATTGGTACATCATACAGTGGGAGTGTGACATCAAAAAGAAACTGTGTGGCAATGAAATTGGCAGTAAGCAATGATGGTCCCTTGGTGAAGTAGAAGCAGGAGATAGCCCACCATTGAACAAGGGCAGTTAGCAACATCTAGCGACAAGAAGGCTGAACTCTTTGCTCATCAGTTTAGTCGTAGGATGACTGCCATTGCCCCTAACAGTCCTCCACCAGAGTTGCCTCAACATACAAACACCTCCTTGCAGAATATCATCATTGCAACATAGCAAGTAGAGCCAATACTATGCACGTCAAATGTGAAAAAGGCAGTGGGATCAGATAATATTAATCCCCATTTTCTCTAAAACTGTACAAAGGCCCTTGCTCATCCACTTGCTACGGATGGCATAACCTATGTAAACATCCAAGAGTAAAAATACAAATTTTACCTCCCTGACCGGGACTCGAACCCGTTACTGTATTCTGCCATCTTTCTCACATAGATATAACCTCGGTAACCTGATTTGGGACATGAATTTCTGATTTCGTTGCTGCCGAGTGCCCGCGGGAATTGTCTGTAAAACCTCACTATCACTGCTCTGTTATGAACACATAGGAAAATTCCATGACGGGTGTAAGGCGTCTGGTTAAACAATTCTTTTAGCGGGTCGTGTGGTCTATCGGATTCAGGACCGTGCCTCTCAATCTGGCAGCGCGGGTTCGAGTCCCGGTCAGAGAGGTAAAATTTATATTTCTATTTTAAATGTGTTACTGCATTCTACCATCTTTCTCTCGTCCAAGAATAACCTCAATGCACAAAAAGAATTCTAATTCTGACCTTTAAAATTACCGAGCAATTCCTCTCCTGTCTGTCCTGAGTCTTCGAGAGGATTCTTGCCAACAGCATCGAGGAATCCTTCGATCTCCATCACGGCATCTTCGACAGGCAGCACAGATTCAGGAAGGGACGATCGACATCCGGCATCCTGCTCCTCCTTTCGAGTGCCTGGAACGAGGCGCTGGACCAACGCAAAGACACACTTGCTGTTGCCTTAGACATTGCTGGCGCTTATGCCGTGTTTTGGCACGAAGGAATGCTCACGAAATTGCAGTCCATGGGCGTTCGCGGCGATCTCCACCATCCTTTGATTCGTGACTACTTACACAAACGAAATCTCTCCGTCGCCATTAACGGCAAAGACTCTGGACAGTATCCTGGGAAGGCATTTGTATCTCGGCTCAGTCTTGGGTCCGATTCTGTGGAATGTGTTCTTCAAGGATCTTCTGCAGCAAATACCATCGGCATCTGCCTATGCTGATGATTGCACAATCAGGTTTACCTATAAATAGGAAGATAGTCATAGAGTGATTTCTAAAATTAACTCACTGCTTAAAGCCATTGATCCATGAGGTCAGAGGTGGCAGAGAAAACCCAGGCCATGGTGATCTCTAGTTCCACTGAGGCTGCCATAACTATGGAGTGAAAAATTAAGTTCGGTGCCCAGACTTTAAATGTTGATAAAAGCATTTCAGTTCTTGTTGTAATCTTCGACCACAAACTAAACTCTGAACAACATGTGAAGGAAATCGCCAAGAAAGTCTCTCTGCGCATCACAATGCTCCGCAGGATGAGACATCTCTTGGATGCCCGAGGCCTCGAGAGCCCGAGGGCGACCCTTCTTGGAGTATGTCCCGCTCACGTGAATGTCCAGCCCAAAAGACATACGTCAATATGCTGGACAAAATTCTACAGCGAGCTGAGCATCTCATCAGTTGCCAGGAAGGAGTGCAGCATAGCACAGATGACTCGCAAGTACACAGCCGCGTTGTGGCAACTCTTACAGCAATGCATCGAGTGAATATCACGTGCGTACCACACCTG
>BOPN01002755.1:20000-25000 GCA_017312705.2 Penaeus japonicus | reverse complement strand
GTGTAAGGCCCAGAGTGAATCTCAACATTCGCATCTCTGCCACCTCCATCTTTGCCTCTTGTAACTTTGTTACTGGCACTGTCTCCATGCCATATAGCATTGCTGGTCTTACACACGTCCTATAGATTTTCCCCTTCACTCCTATTGGCATGTTCCTGTCACACAAAACTCCCGTCACTTTCCTCCACCCATTGCAGCCTGCCTGCACTCTCCTTTTAACTCTCCTTCACAGTCTACTGTTGAACCCAGATACTTAAATTCACTCACTTTCTTGATCTCTTTCCCTTGCATTTCAACTCTGCCATCTCCTTCCTTCTCATTTACACAGAGATACTCAGTCTTCCTTCTGCTGACTTTCATGCCACGCCTCTCCAGGGCATATCTCCACCCTTCCAGATCTTCCTCTACTTCTCTTCTTTCGCTACATAGCACAACGTCGTCTGCAAACATCATAGACCACGGCGCTTCTTTCCTAAGCCCATCAGTTAACTTATCCATGATAAAAGCAAACAAGAACGGGCTCAGGGCTGACCCCTGATGTAATCCAACTTCCACCTTAAACCCTTCTGTGGTACCCACTGCACTTCTCACTGCTTTCATGCACTCATTATACATATCTTGCACCACCCTTACATACACTTCTGGTATCGATGACTCCCGCATGCAGTGCCACAGTTCTTCTCTTGGTACTCTATCATATGCCTTCTCCAGATCAATGAACACACAATCCAGTTGTTTTTGTCCCTCTCTGTGCTTTTCCATCAACATTCGCAGTGCAAAGATGGCATCTGTGGTACTTCTCCCTGGCATAAAACCAAACTGTTCATCACAGATTCTGCAGCAGCTCCTTAGCCTTGTGTCTGTCACCCTTTCCCACAACTTCATTGTATGACTCATTAGTTTGATGCCCTGGTAGTTACCACAATCCTGCGAGTCTCCTTTGTTTTTGTAAATGGGTATCAATGCGCTCTTTCTCCACTCATCTGGCATTCTCTCTCCTGCAAGGATTTTGTTGAATAGAGATGTTAAGTATCCAACCCCTGCTTCTTCTAGGCTTATCCATGCTTCTATAGGAATGTTATCTGGTCCTAAAGCTTTGCCTCTCTTCATCTTTATCTCGTCCTGTGTTATTCCTGCAACCATTACTTCTGCCATCATCCCATTTTCCTCTCTCATGTCCCTGGGGTTTTCAACATTCACCAGGCCTTCAAAGTAGTCCTTCCATCTCTGCAGCACCTCCTCCTCGGTGGTCAACACTCTATCCTCAGCGTCCTTTGTCAGCCTGATTTGTTGTACGTCCTTTGCTGCTCTATCCCTCTGCTTTGCCACTCTATACACCATGTTTTCCCCCTCTTTCGTATCCAGCTTCTCACATATCTCCTCACTCGCTTCTTTCTTTGCTCTCGCTACTGCCACCTTTGCCTTGTTCTTCGCTTCCTTGTACAAAAACTTGCTTCTCATATCTTTTCTTTTGTGCCACTCTTTCCATGCTTCTTTCTTTCTCGCAATAGCTTCATGTACTTCTTCGTTCCATGTTTCCTTGTTCTCCTTCTTCTTCCCATTTGTCACACCAAGCAATTCCTTTGCTGTTTCCCGCAATACGTTCGATAAAATAATGATATTAATGATGATGATATTAATTCATGATGATGATATTGTAATATAGTAAATTATATAAAAAAATAATGATAATGACAGTGATGACATTGATAATAATAAGGATGAAATAGTTACAATTAGGATGATATTACTAATGATAGCTATTGTATCATCATTATCATAATACTGGTAATGATAATAATGATGACAGTAATGATAATGATAATGATGGTAATAATAATGATAAAATTATGATAATGACGAGAAAAGGAGATAGTAATGCTAATGATGTTAACACTCACAAAAACTCTCTCTTCATCAACTGACTCGCGACACTAATTAGGAAGCAATTTAAACTCGAAGTGCTCAAGCCCCCCCCTCCCCCTCCCCCTCTCGGCCCCCTACACCTGCCCCTCCCCCACTCCCATCCTCTCCTATCATTATAATCATTATTCATCTATAAAACACAAAGGGAGAGAGGGAGAGAGAGCATCGAGTGAGAAAGAGAAAAAATAGAGAGAAGGGAAGGGGAGAATGAAAGAAGACAAAGAGAGAGACAAGGAGAAGAGGAAGAAATAGAAACAGGGAGAAAGAGTGAGAGTGGGAAGAAAAATGAGTGAGTGTAAGAGGGAGGGAGGAAGAGAAAGAGCGAGATGGGGAGAGAAAGAGAGAGAGAGTGAGAGAGAGAGAGAGAGAGAGAGAGAGAGAAAGAGCGAGATGGGGAGAGAAAGAGAGAGAGTGAGTGAGAGAGAGAGAGGGGGGGGGGTTGAAGAGATAAGAAGAGACAAAAGAAAAGACAAAGATGAGAGATATATGTAGAGAGACAGAAAAGCACAGAGAGAGAAGCAGAATGAGAGGAGAGAGAGAGAGAGCAAGCGGGAAAGCTCCGAAACCCATTAAGGCATCTGTGAATCCTCAAAGTTTACTCTCAACAAGATCACAGTGAATATGCAAATAGCCTCGAATTCCCCGGAGAACCGCACGTCACGAGCTTAAGTGCGACCGCGAGGCTTGGGCGCGGGACCAATTTAACACAATCGAGCATAATTTTCCAGGTTGATTACGCCGGGACTTGTGTGGACTTGTGCTTATCATAATCATTGTTATCATAGATATTTGTACTTTCGTTGTTAGCCTTTATTTTTGATGCAAATACTGTCACTGATATTGTCTTTATTATTCACATCATCGTCACTGTTATCCTTCTTGTTAATACTGTATGATTATCATTCCTCCTCCTCCTCATCATCATCATTATCCTAATCGTCCCAACATCTCCATCTATCATCCCCGCCACCATATCACTCTAACCCTCCGAAGGGCTGATCATCACTGTTAATAATCATAGTCATTTCCTTTATTTCTTATTGATGAGTTTTGACGTGTTCGTTTTTTTCCGGATATTGCCTTCTGAATTGTGAATGATTTGCCTGGCATTCCGAACGCTGGCAGCTCCGTCTACATTTTGCATTGCGCCATTTGGGACGGAGAGGGGGGGGGGGGACCCATGGATTACCTGGCTTGTTTGTAGTGTCTTTGTTTTCTTGTGTTCATCTCTCTGTATGCTTGGTTGTTCATTTATTCGTTCTACTTATCATGCATGTGTGTCATTTATTTTTTATCTATTCATCTATGATGTCTTTAGGTGCAATTGTTAATGAATGTCTTTGTTACATTTACTTTTTAATTTTATGAGTATATCGAGACACACACACACACACACACACAGACATACACACACACACACACACACACACACATACACACACACACACCCACACACACACACACTTTTCCATTAAAATATATAACAAACTACTTTCTGTACCCAAGTAGACCCCATTACTCCTCCCGTCTCAATATTTCACAACAAAAAGTACCTGTTGTTTTTCACAGTTTGTAAACGATAAGGTCTCATCCCAACTTTCTTCTGCTGTGAAGTAGTTGTTAGAAGTTCTTTATAAGTAACAGTGTCGCCACAAACTTTTCCAGCGTCGTGAAGTAGTTCTCTTAACTTGCTGGAATGTATAAACGGCCTAATCTAAGTTATTGCCTTGGGATCTCCTGCGTCAGCTGTGAATAACATTACTTTTATTCCGCATTGTTCTTACACAAACGCTGAATAGAATGATTTAATGCATCTATATGTTCTTTATAGTCTTTAGTTAAGGGCCAATAAGAAATATATATTCAATCAAAATGTGTGGGAGATTCATTCCAGCTTCTGAATATGCACGGAGAAAGGAGGGAGGAAAAAGTGAATGATGTATAAATTACATTCCAAAACCATCATTGTTCATTTGCCTATTATAACAATGAATACTAACCAATGTCAAAGAAAAGAGTAGGGATGAACTCCTCTCACAAGGCCGAGTTACATGATGCTACCAACCTTTGTTATGCTGACGTTACCACAACCTCAGTTATCATTGCGGCGGCAACAACTACTGAATTAACGAGCATTGAGATTATCAGAGATCGTAACTACTGATCCCATCGCCATTACCGGAAGGAGTTGAAAGAATAACGATATTTATGGCGATTAACGCGCACGCGGCGTTGGGCGAGCAGCTCACCACAACAGCCTGTTGGGTCTGTGTGTGTGTGTGTTATAAGCACACGCCCGCACGCCCGCACGCCCGCCCAGTGCGGAGAGCGTAACTAAACAAGCCGAGGCGCTTAAGCGGTGGGTCCGACTCCTCGAGGTTAAGCAGATATTGCTCGTCTGTTGGTCTTAGGCAAGTAAACCTCCAGCAAAGTGCCTGGGTCATCATTCAGGCACATTCAGTTTGTTTACTCGAAAGCAGTTATGTGTTGTCAGTCTACCAAATGGAATTCTCTCTCTCTCTCCTCTCTTCTCTCTATCTCTTTGACTCTCTCTCTCTCTCTCTTTCTCTTTCTCTTCTCTCTCTCTCTCTCTCTCTCTCTCTCTCTCTCTCTCTCTCTCTCTCTCCCTCTCTCTCTCTCTCTCTCTCTCTCTCTCTCTCTCTCTCTCTCTCTCTCTCTCTCTCTCTCTCTCTCTCTCTCTCTCTCTCTCTCTCTCTCTATCTCCTCTCTCTCTCTCTCTCTCTCTCTCTCTCTCTCTCTCTCTCTCTCTCTCTCTCTCTCTCTCTCTCTCTCTCTCTCTCTCTCTCTCTCTCTCTCTCTCTCTCTCTCTCTCTCTCTCTCTCTCTCTCTCTCTCTCTCTCTCTCTCTCCCTCTGTCTCTCTCTCTCTCTCTCTCTCTCTCTCTCTCTCTCTCTCTCTCTCTCTCTCTCTCTCTCTCTCTCTCTCTCTCTCTCTCTCTCTCTGTCTCTCTCTCTTTATATTATCATTATTTGCTTACCTTACCGTGGGAATCTTTCCTCTGAAAGGCGCAATGGCCGCTTTGATTCTGTCGTTGTTCACGAGAGAATCTGAACG
>BOPN01002754.1:170976-175976 GCA_017312705.2 Penaeus japonicus | reverse complement strand
TTGTAAACATAAATACACCCATTTTACATCACCCCTCATCCCTTACCACCCACACCCACCTCCACCTCACCCTTTACCACCCCCACCCACCTCCCCCTTCACCCCTTACCACTCACACCCACCTCACCCCTCACCCCTCACCCCTTACCACCCACACCCACCTCCCCCCTCACCCCTCACCACCCACACCCACCTCACCCCTATCCTCTTACCACCCACACCCTCCTCACCCCTCACCCCTTACCCCCCACACCCACCTCACCCCTCACCCCTTACCACCCACACCCACTTCACCCCTCACCACCCACACCCACCTCCCCCCTCACCCACCTCCCCACCAACCACACCCACCACCCCTCACCCCCTACCACCCACAACCCTCACCCTCACCCCCTCACCACCCACACCCACCTCACCCCCTCACCCCTCACCCCTACCACCCACACCCACCTCACTCCTGCCACCCTCACCACCCACACCCACCTCCCCTCACCCTCACCACCCACACCCACCACCCCCTCACCCCTCACCCCTTACCACCCACACCCACTCCCACCCTCACCCCTCACCACCCACACCCACCACCCCCCTCACCCCTCACCACCCACACCCACCTCCCCCTCACCCCTCTACCACCCACACCCATCTCACCCTCACCCCTTACCACCCACACCCACCCCACCACCCCACACCCACACCCACCTCACCCTCACCCCTCACCACCCACACCCACCTCACCCTCACCCCTCACCACCCACACCCACCTCACCCCTCACCCCTCACCCCTTACCACCCACACCCACCACCCCCTCACCCCTCACCCCTTACCACCCACACCCACCTCACCCCTCACCCCTTACCACCCACACCCACCTCACCCTCACCCCTCACCACCCACACCCACCTCACCCCTCACCCCTTACCACCCACACCCACCTCACCCTCACCCCTCACCACCCACACCCACCTCACCCTCACCCCTCACCACCCACACCCACCTCACCCTCACCCCTCACCACCCACACCCACCACCCCCCTCACCCCTCACCCCTTACCACCCACACCCACCACCCCCCTCACCCCTCACCCCTTACCACCCACACCCACCTCACCCCTCACCCCTTACCACCCACACCCACCTCACCCTCACCCCTCACCACCCACACCCACCTCACCCTCACCCCCTACCACCCACACCCACCTCACCACCCCCTCACCACCCACACCCACCACCCTCACCCTACTCACCCACACCCACCTCACCCCTCACCCCTTACCACCCACACCCACCTCCCCTCACCTCTTACCACCCACACCCACCTCCCCCCTCACCCCTCACCACCCACACCCTCCTCCCCCCTCACCCCTCACCACTCACACCCACCTCACCCTCACCCCCTCACCCTTACTATCCACACCCACCTCACCCTCACCCCTCACCACCCTCACCCCTCACCACCCACCACCCACACCCACCTCCCCCCTCACCCCTCACCACCCACACCCTCCTCCCTCACCCCCTCACCACCCACACCCACCTCACCCCTCACCCCTTACCACCCACACCCACCTCACCCCTCACCCCTTACCACCCACACCCACCTCACCCCTCACCCCTTACCACCCACACCCACCTCACCCTCACCCCTCACCACCCTCACCCCTCACCCCCTACCACCCACACCCACCTCCCCCTCACCCCCTCACCACCCACACCCTCCTCCCCCTCACCCTCACCACTACCCACCTCACCCCTCACCCCTTACCACCCACACCCACCTCACCCCTCACCCCTTACCACCCACACCCACCTCCCCCCCTCTCTCCCCCTCACCACCCACACCCACCTCCCCCTCTCCCTCACCACCCACGCCCGGCCTCCCCTCACCCCATACCACCCACACCCCCTCACCACCCACACCCACACCCACCACCCCTCACCCTCACCACCCACACACCCACCTCCCCTCACCCTTCACCACCCACACCCACCTCCTCCCACCTCACCCCTTACCACCCACACCCACCTCCCCCCTCACCCCTCACCACCCACACCCACCTCCCCCTCACCCCCTCACCACCCACACCCACCTCACCCCTCACCACCCACACCCACCTCCCCCCTCACCCCTTACCACCCACACCCACCTCACCCTCACCCCTTACCACCCACACCCACCTCACCCCTCACCCCTTACCACCCACACCCACCTCACCCTCACCCCTCACCACCCACACCCACCTCACCCTCACCCCTCACCACCCACACCCACCTCACCCCTCCCCCCTTACCACCCACACCCACCACCCCCTCACCCCTCACCCCTTACCACCCACAACCACCTCCCCCTCACCCCCACACACCCACACCCACCTCACCCCTCACCCCTTACCACCCACACCCACCTCACCCTCACCCCTCACCACCCACACCCACCACCCCCCTCACCCCTCACCCCTTACCACCCACACCCACCTCACCCTCACCCTTACCACCCACACCACCCCTGCCCTCACCCCTTACCACCCACACCCACCTCACCCTCACCCCTCACCACCCACACCCACCTCACCCTCACCCCTCACCACCCACACCCACCTCACCCTCACCCCTCACCCCTTACCACCCACACCCACCTCACCCTCACCCTCACCCCTACCACACCCACACCCACCACCCCTCACCCTCACCCTACTCACCCACACCCACCTCACCCCTCACCCCTTACCACCCACACCCACCTCCCCCCTCACCCCTCACCACCCACACCCACCTCACCCTCACCCCTTACCACCCACACCCACCTCACCCTCACCCCTCACCACCCACACCCACCTCCCCCCTCACCCCCCACCACCCACACCCACCTCCCCCCTCACCCCTCACCACCCACACCCACCTCCCCCCTCACCCCTTACCACCCACACCCACCTCCCCCCTCACCCCTCACCACCCACACCCTCCTCCCCCCTCACCCCTCACCACTCACACCCACCTCACCCCTCACCCCTCACCCCTTACCATCCACACCCACCTCACCCTCACCCCTCACCACCCTCACCCCTCACCCCTACCACCCACACCCACCTCCCCTCACCTCACCACCCACACCCTCTCCTCCCCCTCACCTCACCACTCACACCCACCTCACCCCTCACCCCTTACCACCCACACCCACCTCACCCCTCACCCCTTACCACCCACACCCACCTCACCCCTCACCCCTTACCACCCACACCCACCTCACCCTCACCCCTCACCACCCTCACCCCTCACCCCTTACCACCCACACCCACCTCCCCCCTCACCCCTCACCACCCACACCCTCCTCCCCCCTCACCCCTCACCACTCACACCCACCTCACCCCCTCACCCTTACCACCCACACCCACCCTCACCCTCACCCCTACCACCCACACCCACCTCCCCTCCCTCTCCCTCACCACACCCATAATAACCCACCCTCCCCCCCTCCCTCTCCCCTCACCACCCACGCCCGCCTCCCCCCTCACCCCATACCACCCACACCCCCCTCATCACCCACACCCACACCCACCTCACCCCTCACCCCCTCACCACCCACACCCACCTCCCCCTCACCCTTCAATTCCTCACCCACACCCACCTCCCACCTCACCCCTACCACCCACACCCATTCCCCTCTCCCCCTCACCCCTCACCACCCACACCCACCCCTCCCCCCTCACCCCTCACCACCCACACCCACCTCACCCCTCACCACCCACACCCACCTCCCCCTTCACCCCTCACCCCTCACCCCCCACCACCCACCGATCCTCACCAGTTCCGCATTGATCCTGAAGGAGACTTTGGGCGCGGGTTTCGAGCGGCTGGAAGTGCACGTGAGGTCCACCCAGTCCTTCGGCAAGTAGCTGCTCCTTAGGCCGCTGATCACAGGCGCGCCGTCCGGGAGGTCTGGAAGAAGCAAGGGCGGGATGACGTAAGGGCTGGATGGAGTAAGGGTTGGATGAAGCAGTGTTTAGGGTCTCCTCCTCTTCCACTTCCTCCATCTCCTCCTTCTTCTCCACTACCTCCATCTCCTCCTCCTACTTTTCCAATACCTCCATCTCCTTCTTCTCCTCCACCACTAACTTTCACTTCCTCCTCCATCTCCTCCACTACCTCCATCTCCTCCTTCCTCCAACACCACTACTTTCACCTCCTCCTCCATCTCCTCCTTCCTCCTTCACCATTACTTTCACCTCCTCCTCCATCTCCTCCTCCTCCTCCTCTTCCACCCCAACCTCCACCAAGGCAGTGAAGAGTGAAGCAAAGGGTTATTGCTAATGCTATTATTGTTCATGGTGTTTTTGTTATTATAATTAGCATTGTTATACTGAATATCATTATTGTTGTCATCATTATCAATTTTATTATTACTATAATCATTATCATTATCATCATTACTATTATTATCATTGTGCTGAATCTTTGGATCGTGTTTGTGTAATTATGTGTATTTTTAAATGTTTTTATGCGCGCGCGCGTGTGTGTTTGTGTCTGTGTAAACGTTCACCAATACACACATACACAGACACCCCACACACACAGTCCCACATATACTCGCACCTCCCCCACACCCCACCCATAACCCCCCTCCCACTCCCTCCACTTCCCCCCCACACACATACTCACACGTACACCCGCACACACACACACACCCAAAGACACACACCCACCCAAAGACACACACACACACACACAAAGACACACACACCCACCCAAAGACACATACACACACACACCCAAAGACACACACCCACCCAAAGACACACACACACACACACAAAGACACACACACCCACCCAAAGACACACACACATACACACACACACCCAAAGACACACCCCCCCCCACACACACACACACACGCAACCACAAAGGCTCATGAGGACAGACCGACGTTCGACGGAGAAGTAAAGGCTAGTCACACAATAGGTATAACGCGCCAGATCTCACGGGACCGGAATGATAAATT
>BOPN01002754.1:160976-165976 GCA_017312705.2 Penaeus japonicus | reverse complement strand
GGGAGGGAGGGGTGTGATAGGAGGGGAGGGAGGGGAGGTGATGGGAGGGGGGTGATGGGAGGGAGGGGGTGATGAGGGAGGTGATGGGAGGGGTATGGATTAGTTTGTGTGTGATGGGGGAGGGAGGGAGGGGAGGTGATGGGAGGGGTGATGGGGGAGGAGAGAGATTTAGTTGGTCGGTAATGGAAGATAGAGGGATGTTAAGGAGATAGAGGAGGAGGGGGGGAGGGGAGGAGGGAGAGCAGGAGGAGTAGGTAGGGGTACAGAGGAAGTCTATGGTTGATATGGTTGATAGAGTAGGTGATAGCGAAAGCGTGGGAGCAAAGGACGGGGGATAAAACGAGGTATGGCGGAGGAAACGAGGAAGAGAGGCGATGTGTGATAAATGTGGTAAGTGATGCGAATGTGTGAAGAATGGTAGATAAAGTAGAAAAGCGAAGATGAGGGGAAAGTAGATAGTATGGTAGACATAGGTGGATGGGAAGAGAAATAGCATTAACAGTCATAGAGAAGAGAGAGAAAATGGGAAAGGAGAAAGGAAGAAAGATAGAAAGAGAGAGAGAGAGAGTGAGAGAGAGAGAGAGACAGACAGACAGAAAGAGAGAAAGAGAGAGAGATAGAGAAAGAGAGAATAAAAAAAACGAGAGTGAGAGAGAGAGAGAAAGAAAGAAAAAGAAAGAGAAAGAGGGAGAAAAAAAACGAGAAAAAGAGAAAAAGAGAGAAAAAATTGAGAAAGAGAGAAACCAACCAGGAAAATAAAGTGAGAAGAAGAAGAAAAAAAAACGAAAATAAGAGTGAGACAAGAGAAGAAAAGAAGAGACGAATCAAAAAGGATATCCAACATATCAGGGAAACGAAACGAGAGAAAGGGGACACGGGATTAGCAAAGAGATATAGTAAATACCAGACAGATGGTAATAAGAAGAGGGGAATAAGAAGAGGCATCAAAGAGGCTTCAAAGTAGAAAGGGGGAATCAAAACCGACTTCAAAGACATCAAAGTACACCAGGTGGTAGATAAGGGGGGGGGGGGGGCAGGAGGTAGAAGGAGAAACCAAGGGAATAAAGGAGAGGAGATAATGTGATTATGTGACCCATGAGAGGAATCACAGGAGAGTTATCAAGGTAGATGATGTAATAGATAAGTGAATGGTAGGTAATTGTAATGGTAGGTAATGGTAGTCGTAGATACTGATAATGGTAGTGGTATATAATAGAAGTGGTAGATAATGGTAGTGATACATCATGATAATGGTAGATAATGGTAATGGCTGTGGTATATAAATGGTATATAAATGGTAGTGGTAGATAAGAGTGATGGTAGATAATGGTAGTGCTGATAATGATAGATAATTGTAGTGGTAGATGAGAGGTACCTATGGTGTGGTAGGACAGGAGCCGTAGTAGAGTGGCTGGTATGGTAGGTTAAGTAGAAAGAGTGAAAAGTGAAAAGAGAAACAAATTACATAGACGGTGATGTAGATGAAGGAGAGAAAGGGAAGATGGATAAAGAAAGAAGAAAGAAGGAGGAGGCAGTAGACAGTAAAGAAGGAGAAAGAAGGGAGGATGTAAAAATATGGAATGAGGGAGAGACACTATAAGGAATTGAGATAATGGTGGAGAAAGGAAGAAGAACATGAGCAGGAATTAGGAAGAGGAGGAGGAAAAGAAGAAGGAGGAGGAGGAGTAGGAAAAGAATAAGAAGAGCAAAAGTTAGGAAGAGGAGGAGAAAGAAAAGAAGAAGGAGGAGGAGGAGGAGGAGAAGAAGAAGAAGAAGAAGAAGAGCAAAAGTTAGGAAAAGGAGGAGGAGGAAAAGAAGGAGAAGGAGGAAGAAGAAGAAGAGGAAAAGAAAAGGAAGGAGAATGAAAAGGAAAAGGAGAAACGAGAAGAGCGAGACAAAAGAATGAAAAGGACGAACGAAAAAAATATATATAAACAGGACGCGACAAAAGGGATTCTTAAATCCAAAAATATAACACGTAATATATAAGCAAATTAGACCAAAAATACACTTATTAGTACGGAAAAAAGACAAAAGAGATAAAAAAAAAATTGACGTAATGAGATAAAAATAAAACATTAGTAATAAAGAAGAAGAAGCATTTGAAAGGGATGATAAAAACACAAAAATGGTATATATTACAACACGCAACAAATATCTTTAAAAAATGATAAGAAAACAAACGAAACAGTACCTCAAAGGAGAGAGAGGGTGAAGGAGAGAGAGAGGGAGAAAAGCAGGGAGGAAGGGGGAGAGGGAGGGAGGGAGGGAGAGGAGAGAAGGAAGGAGAGAGAGAGACAGACAGAGAGAGAGAAAGGAAGGGAGGGCCAGAGTGAAAGAAAGATAGAGAAAGAGAGAGAGAGAGAGACAGACAGACAGACAGAGAGAGAGAAAGGAAGGGACGGCCAGAGAGAAAGAAAGAGAAAGAGAGAGAGATAGAGAAAGAGAGAATAAAAAAACGAGAGTGAGAATGAGCGAACGACAAAAGAAGAAGAATGAAGTTGACATCGCGAGGGGAAGAAGAGAGAGGGGAAAACCCTGAGATGTTTTGTCGAAGAGATTAACGATACGAGAACTGAAGGAAGGGAGATTTTCCCCTTTGCGAATGGCGTGGAAAGGGGGAGATGTGATGATGAAGGGAGGAAGAGAGAGAAAGAGAGGATAGGGAGGTGATGATCACGGGCATTAGTGGGGTGGGAGTGGGGGTGGGTGGGGGAGGGGGTGTAGGAGGAGAGGGTCGTGCGTTAGGAGAAGAGAGAGAATGAGAGAGAGAGAGAGAGAGAGAGAGAGAGAGAGAGAGAGAGAGAGAGAGAGAGAGAGAGAGAGAGAGAGAGAGAGAGAGAGAGAGAGAGAGAGAGAGAGAGAGAGAGAGAGAGCGAGAGAGATAGAGAGAGAGAGAAAGAGAATGAGAGAGAGAGAGAGAAAGAGAGAGAGAGATGAAGAGAGGGAAGGAGGGGAGGGGGTTGAGGGGGGAGATAGAGAGAGAAGGGGAGAGGAAGGGAGAGGGAGGTAGATAGATAGATAGAGACACAGAGAGAGAGGGAGAGAAAGAGAGAGAGAGAGAGAGAGACAGAGAGAGAGAGAGAGACAGAGAGATAGATAGATAGATAGAGAAACAGAGAGAAAGAGAAAATGCCCTGAGAGTTTTTAAAAAATATGATTATTGATGAAAAAAAACAGCAAAATATTGATGAAAATGCTACCAAGAAAATAAACAGAATGTAATAACTACCATGCAAGAAAGGAAGGGGACTGTATCATTACGAACAAAGAGAGAGAAAGAAAAGGAGACAATCAAGATAAGTAAACAAGAACAAAAGAACGTGTTTATCAAGTACAATACTAACAAGGAGATATTTTATTACTGAACCAGATGGGAACCAGATAAGGAAGAACTTTTGATTACAAAGATTGAAATTTGGAAGAAGATATTACGAAGAAAGAGAGGAAATAAAACAAGAGATACAGATATGGACAAATAAGAGAGAGAGAGAGAAAAAAAACATTCATACGAAGAAAGAGACGAAATAAAACAAGAGATACAGATATGGAAAAAGAAGAGAGAGAGAAAAAAAACATTCATACGAAGAAAGAGACGAAATAAAACAAGACATACAGATATGGAAAAAGAAGAGAGCTAAAAAAAAAACATTCATACGAAGAAAGAGAAGAAATAAAACAAGAGATACAGATATGGAAAAAGAAGAGAGAGAGAGAGAGAGAGAGAGAGAGAGAGAGAGAGACATTCAGACGAAGAAAGAGACGAAATAAAACAAGAGATACAGATATGGAAAAAGAAGAGAGCGAAAAAAAACACATTCATACAAAGATATGGAAAAAGAAGAGAGAGAGAGAGAAAAAAAGAAAAAAAAAATCATGTAGAAGACAGCAAATACGAATGTAATATAGTGAAAGGGAAGCAGACGCGGAAAAGCTTTTACTTTTATAGCTTTAAGTTCATATTTTGAAGAAAAAAAGGGAATCATATCATTACGCACAACGAGAGAAAAAAACAAACAAACAAGTAAACAACAACAATGTAGATATGTAAAATCAAAATAACATAAAAAAAAGAAAAAAAAGAAGATAAATAATACAAAAGAGAGCACCATATTCCATTAGCGAAGGAGAAACTGCTGATAAACTTTCGATCCTGAAGTTGCAGACAAATTCGCAAGTGTGCAAACAGACTGACGTGTGCGTGTGTGTGTGAGCGACTCAATTTTCGGGTGCCATAACGAAGAACAATAACGGGTGAACAAATACAATAAAAGCTGGGTTGCAAAAGTGACTATAGATATACAGGGTCGTGTTTATATGGACTGATGATCGTGGCGATGCAAATACAGATGGAAATGGAAAAGATAACGGGGAAGAAAGAAATGGGAATGGAGAGGGAATTGGGGAAGGAGAGAAAGAAAGAGAGAGAGAGAGAGTTAGAGAGAGAGAAGAGAGAAAAAGCAAGAAGGAGAGAAAGGGGAGAAAGGAGAGAGAGAGAGAGAGAAAGAGAGAGAGAGAGAGAGAGAGAGAGAGAGAGAGAAAGCGAAAAGAGAGAAAAGAGAGAGAGCTAAAGGAGGGAACGACAGACAGACAGAGAAACAGAGAGAAACACAAACACGGTGCCAAAGACTGGAACAACCAAAAGGCCAAACCAACGTACCCAATGAAACATCACCTACATGCAATCTCATCTGACAAAATGACACATCCCCCCAATTTAGACGCCGGCGTTCACTCACATCAGTGGCTAAAGACCACATAGACAAGAGGGTGAATAACCGCCACTGAAAACAACATTATAAAGCTTGAGCTGCAGATGATTATATAAATAAGAGACACCCGACGCCATTCAGAGAACTCGTGATAACTCCAAGACATTCAGACGTCTAGAAGGAGGGGACACGTCCTGCTGAATGCGCTGTCAGAATCATTCTTAAATCACCTCTAATTTAGCTTCGGAAGCCCTGTGATTATACTCTGGGAGTAGTTAGCGTATCAGG
>BOPN01002754.1:140976-143476 GCA_017312705.2 Penaeus japonicus | reverse complement strand
GCTACACGCCCATCCCCCCCCCCCCCCCCCCCCCTCATTCATTCTCTCCCGCCACGCCACACAACATACCCCCCTCCCCTCCCTCCCCCCTCTTCTGCCACACCACCCACCTACCTCTCCTCCGTCTGCCTCCCTCCCTCCCTCCCGCCTCCCTCCTTCCCGCCACACCACCCACCCACCCACCCACACACACACACCCCTTCTCTCCTTCTCCCTCTCCCTCCCTCCCCCTCTCCCTCTCCCTCTCCCTCTCCCTCTCCCTCTCCCTCTCCTTTCCCCCCTCCTCTCTCTCTCTCTCCCACCGACTCTACCCATACGATGAACTAAAGGAGAGGTAAATCTTAGCTTGGCGCCTTGCCGAGCATCACGAGGGGGGAAATTTAGCGGATCCGAATCTCTTTGAACAGATGCTCGAATGCTTTTGTTTCTTCGATAAGGGATTTAGGAAGGTTATGGCGCGCATTTGCATCTGTTTGGGTCCTTGAATCTCCGATGCTCACGTGAGAAGGGGCGAGTGAGGGACATGGATGGGGGAAGGGAAGGAGAAGGGGAACAGAAGGGAAGGAGAAGGGAAGGAGAAGGGAAGGAGAAGGGGAAGAGATGGGAAGGAGAAGGGAGAGAGGGAGGGAAGGGGGGAAAGAGAGGGTAAGAGAGATAGGGGGGGAAGGGAAGAGGAGGTAAAATATATATTGAGAGAGCAAGGGGAGGGAGTGAGGGAAAGAGATAGGCGGAGGGAGGGGAGGAGAGAGAAAGAGAGAGATACGAAGGGAGGGAGGGAGAAACAGCCAGAAAGACAAACAAACAAACGAACAGACAGACAAACAGATAGACAAACAAACAGACAGAACCAAGCAGGAAAAAACAAAATCCAAAAGTATAACCACGTTAATCATGAGAACCGAGACGAAAATCGAATCTAATTCGACTTATAAAAAAGAAAAAAAGAAAAAAGAAAAAAACAATCAAAAGAGAGAAAATTAGTGACAGGTCGTTAGATCTAATGATTCCTTTGTTCTCTCCGAAACTTGAATTTGCAGCCATCAAGCGAGTCGTTAGAAAACTTAGGCTGCACGAAATTGAATTATGGTTATCGATGGCTGAATGGAATAGTTCCAATATTATCGAGGTAATTTCGTGTTCGCGGAACTATTGATAAAATGGAGAGGAATAAGGGGAGAGAAGCTTCTACGATTTGATTTTTTGCCACGTGCCTGATGTTGCGAATAGGATCTCTTGCTGTTTGCAATGTTGAATAGTGAGAAAAATATAAGTTGCAATAACGCGAGTTGTTGATTGTAGAGCGAGAGAGAGAGAAAGAGAAGGAGAAAGGGACAGAGATAAGTAAACAAGGAAAGAGACAGTGGTAGACAGACAGAGAGAGGGAGAGAGACTGAGACACAGACAGAGAGAGAAAGAGAGACCGAGAGAAAGAGAAGAAGGGAGAGAGAGTGAAAGTGAGAATGAGAGCTAGAGAGTGATAGGGAGAGTGAGAAAGAGAGAGATAGAAAAAGAGAAACAGAAAGAGAAAGAGAGTGAGAGAGAGAGAGAAAGAATACCTTGAAAAAAAAAAAAAAAAACACCCGTATCAAAAAATATTCGACGCAATATCATTACCGGAAATGTTCTCTTGGCCACTGCGGAGAGGGAAAAAAAGGGCAAATGGTCCAATATCTACGAAAACAATACGTTGATAGCTGAATGGAGAATTAGAAGAAAAAAAAGTATAAAAAACAACAACAAACGAAGAGAATTGCCATAATACGAAGGACAAAACAAACAGAGGAAGGGTGAAAAGAAAAAAACGAAACCGAAGAAACAAAAAAGGCGGGAAAGAGGAACGAAAATACAAAACAAAAGAAAGCGGGGAATCGCATTTACAATATGGCCGCCGATGCCAGTTCAGTAAACAAGGTAGCCGACCATTACAAGATGGCTTGAGTGCCTGTTTATGGTCGAGGCAGAGAAAGAGCGTTGCCTTCAAGATGTAGCGTCGATAAGAGCAGGTAATTGTGCTTTCAGGTTGTCAGATTTTTCCCCTTTTGAGATTTTTGAAAGCTTGTATTCTGGTATCTAGTTTTGTTTTTGTTTTTTTCTTCTTCTTCTTTTTTCGAGTAGGCACAGGTTAAGGAAAGTGCGTATTGTCGATACTCTGTGTGTGGGGAATTAATGAATCTTCTATATTGTTATTTTCTTATTCCCTTCGTCCTTTTCTTTTCTTTTCGTACGTTTGTCTGGATTTCTGGATCTTACCGGAAGCGCATTTTACTTACTTGCATATACACGCACACGAACGTACTCGTGGGTGTGTTCATATATTGGTGTGTGTATGTGTGTATGTGTGTATGTGTGTCTGTGTGTATAGATGTGTATGTGTGTATGGATATATATATGAGAGAGAGAGAGAGAGATGTATACACACACACACACATATATATATATATGTATATATATATATATATACATATATATACATATATATGTATATATATATAGACACATA
>BOPN01002754.1:121137-126137 GCA_017312705.2 Penaeus japonicus | reverse complement strand
TTTTGTTTTTTTCTTTCTCTCTTTTTATCGTTTTTTCTTTTCTTTTTTTTCTTTTTTTTTTTCAAATTCCCGTAGAGTGTCTTTTTCTTAATTTCTAATTGTGGGGGAAGTGGGGAGGAGAGGTGGGAGGGGGAGGAGGGGATGGCTAATAAGGAGACGGGGGAGGGGGAGGGGGTGGGGAGAGGAAGGGAGTGGGAAAAGAGGGTGGAGGGATGGCGTAAAGGGAAGGGGATGGGAGTAGAGGTAGGGGGTAGGAGAAATGGGAGGGAGTGGAAGAAAAGGGAGAGGGATGAAGCAAGGGGGAAGGAAGGAGGGGAAGGGGGAAGAACGAGGGGGTGGTAGAAGAGCGAGGGTTTTGGGAAGGGGAGAGGGAGAAAGTATGAGAGAAGAAGGAGAGGTGAGAGCAGAGAGAGGGGGGAAGAGGAGAGGGAGAAGGAAAGAGGGTTAAGAAAGGAAGCAGAAGAAGGAGGAGGGGGGGTTGGGAGAAGAGGGAGAAGAAGGAATGGGAGTGGGAGGGAGACAGCTCTTCCTTTGGCAGAGAAGGAGACACTAAAAAAATATCTTGTAAACGCGGTTGATTTGCAAGTCAATTAAGGACAATAAAGACATTTCAATTCGTTGCTTATTTGCGGCCTAGTGTAAAGACACACTTTCATTTCGAGTTGTCGATTTTCATGCTTTTCCGTTTCTGATCCAGGTCTTTGTTTGTCTTTCTCCCTCGCTCTCTCTCTGTCTTTCATTCTGTTTAGATATCTAACTATCTATCTCTGCCTATATCTATCAGTCTAACTATCTATGTATTTGTCTATATGCATCTACCTTTCTCTCTGTTTGCTATTTATCTATCTGTATCATACTTTCTCTCTCTATCTATCTATCTGTATCTTACTTTCTCTCTCTATCTATCAATCTACTTTCTCTCTTTCTCTCTCTCTCTCTCTCTTGCTCTCTCTCTCTCTCTCCTTCTCTCTCTCTCTCTCTTCCTCTCTCTCCTTCTCTCCTTCTCTCTCTCTTTCTCTCTCTCTCTCTCTCCTTCTCTCTCTCTCTCTCTTTCTCTCTTTCTCCCTCTTTCTCTCTCTCTCTCTCTCTCTCTCTCTCTCTCTCTCTCTCTCTCTCTCTCTCTCTCTCTCTCTCTCTCTCTCTCTCTCTCTCTCTCTCTCTCTCTCTCTCTCTCTCTCTCTCTCTCTCTCTCTCTCTCTCTCTCTCTCTCTCTCTCTCTCTCTCTCTCTCTCTCTCTCTCTCTCTCTCTCTCTCTCTCTCTCTCTCTCTCTCTCTTTCAATTTCGTTTTCTCCCCTTTTTTCCTTTTTTTCTTCTTGTTGACACGAGCATTTGTCTATTTCTTTGTTTCTGTTTTCCCTCTTTTCGAAAAACAATTTCCAGATGAAACCTTTACTAGATACCAGTTTCATATTCATTTGCATTTAGATTTTCTTTATTCTCTTTATCGTCTTAGCCAAGTATGTTTGTGTCAGTGCGTGTGTGTATGTGTGTGTGTGTTTGTGTGTGTGTGTGTGTCTGTCCGTGTGTGTTTGTGTGTGTGTGTTTGTGTTCGTGTATGTGTGTGTGTGTGTATATATGTATGTGTGTGTGTGTGTGTGTGTGCGTGTATGCAACTTCATCTATAAGGAAACAAAATGATAAAGAAACAACATTAGATAAACAACATAAAAGATAATAAACACTCTAAAGACAAAAACAAACAAACAAACGACCAAACCCGACCATAAACAAAAGACAAAAAGAGCGCGGATCCCACGGAAGGCAACCTCAAAACAAAAGAGCATCGCACTCCCGCTACAAATCAGACCTAATGTCGCTGCAAATGCGCAAGGAATTCTGAAGTGGTAATGAAGTATCATCTCCCCCCGCCCTCTTGACAGTTCTACTTGGCAGAGTTGCAGCTGCATATAGAAAGGAAGTCATATTTTTGCCTTTTATGTAAACAAAGTCAAGTTGAAACTTTTTTTTCTGCCTCTTTCTCTTTCTTCTCTCTCTTTCTTTCTTTCTTTCTATCTGTGTCTCTGTCTCTCTCTCTCTCTCTCTCTCTCTCTCTCTCTCTTTCTTTCTCTCTATCTGTGTCTCTGTCTCTTTCTCTCTTTCTTTCTCTCTCTCTCTTTCTCTCTCTCTTTGTCTCTCTCTCTCTCTCTCTCTTATTTTCTTTCTCTCTGTGTCTTTGTCTCTGTCTCTCTCTCTCTCTCTCTCTCTCTCTCTCTCTCTCTCTCTCTCTCTTTCTCTCTCTCTCTGTCTCTCTTTATCTATCTTTCTTTCTTTCTTTCTAGCTATCTAGCTATCTATATGTCTGTCTATCTATATATTTATCTTTCTATTTATGTATCTAGTTATATTTATCTACCTATCTATTTTTTTTCTTTCTTTATATATATGTATATATCCATATATATGTATGCGCGTGTTTGTTTGTATGTATGTGTATGTATGTGTGTGTGTGTGTATATGTACGATTTATTGCATATTTTTTCATGAAAGTGAGAAATGTGGAAAATTTTTTTTTTAGGAAGTGCAATATGGATGCATGGTAGCAATAAAAAAAATGTTGACCTGTGCAATGACAAGCGTCTTTGAATGCCGTTTCTTCAAAGCGTGTTTTACATTTTCTTGATTCAAAATAATATTTTATCTATTTATATTTTTTCATGCGGAAAA
The DNA here is from genome assembly GCA_017312705.2 of Penaeus japonicus. NCBI lineage: Eukaryota > Metazoa > Arthropoda > Malacostraca > Decapoda > Penaeidae > Penaeus > Penaeus japonicus. The sequence goes on along the minus strand of BOPN01002754.1, from coordinate 123,472 downwards.
TCATTAGAAATTGGTGATTTTAAACCGTGGATAAATTTATTCTGGGGTTACATTACGTTTTTCTTTTTACATGGCAGGCGATAAATCTTTACTGATATGGTGAGATGATGTGACGGGTTTTTGCCAGACATCGTGCGCGGTGTAACTTGAGCTTGGTCTCTGGTTAAATTAGTGAATCAACAAAGTTCTTACTGATAATGGTTCTGGGATTTTTGTGTATATTAGCTATATATATATATATGTATACACACACACACACACACATACATATGTGTGTGTGTGTGTTTATATATATAACATTAATGATTTCAGTAATGATGATAATAATAGTAATAATGATGATGACAATATTAACGATAATAATAATAATAATGATGATGATGATGATGATAATAATAATGAAAATAATGATAATAATGATGATAACGATCATTGTTATCATTGTAATTAATTTGGTTATCATCAGCATTATTATTATCGTTGTTTTGATTATACTTATGGTTATCATCATCATCAATGATTTTATAATTATCATTGTTATTTTCATCCTTATCAATGTGTTATTATCAAACCAATTATTATCATTACCGTTATTGTTATTAGTCTCATTACCATCATCATTGTTATTACTATCAATTTTTCTGTTGCTATTATCATCGTTATAACTATCGTTACCATCAGTATCATTATCATTATTATCTTTATAGTCATTAATATTATTATCTTGATTGTCATTCAATCATTATGAACCAGTTATCATGATCATCATCAATCAATCGTATTAACATCATGATTATCCTCCTCACCATCATCATTATCATCATCATCATCATCATCACGAATAAACTAATGGATAAATAAACCGATATAGGAGCAAATATCCAAGCACAAATAGACCTCACTTGCGCCTACCAATGAAAATAAAATCCATAAGTAAACAGAAACAAACTGGTGAATATCATCCCACTTTTTTTCCAGCCAATCAGCACTCATCTCCTTTAGCCAATCAGCGGTCTCCTTTGCCTGAGGGATAGCAGCTTGCATATCAGAGAGAATATTTGACTCTACGGATGATCTAGAATCAAAGCTTTTAGTCACATTTAATAAATCAAGATTGAGCCTTTCAAATTGATGATTGGATGTGTAGAATATACAGTACTGTCGAGGATAAATATTTGTGTATGTGTGTGTGTGTGTGGAGACATAGTAACACGTACAAATTCGAAAAATGATATACCCATTCACACATAGTCAGATTCGCTCGTAAACACATACAGTAAGCATAGCACACGCACACATATAGACACCATATTAATGATGATGATAATGATAACAATGATAATACTGCTTTTAATTTTAATGATAATGATGATGATGATATTAAAAATAATATCAGTAATAGTAACAGTAATAACTGTAATGATAATAATGGGGATGATGATAACAGGGATAATAGTAATGATAATAATGATAATGACAGCAGCTACAACAACAATGATGATAATAGTAATGATGATAATAACGATAATAATATGTACAGAAGGGTACTTCATAACCATTTACTGTTACATGGTTTTCCATCTTAAACAAATGAAGTCTAATTTTCTGATTCTAAAGATACAAATATTGATTGGTTTTGATGTATTCTACTAATCGTTTTATTCCCTTTTGTAACTTGCTCTCTTTGAAATAGATTAGACTCCCTTCTCTTCACCTGTTTTCTATACTCAGATCATATATATCAAAAGAAGCACTTTTCCGAATATTTCACAAATACAAAGCCAAATTAATAGATAGTAACATCAATAATGACATAGAGCAGTAAAATTATACGTGATTATTGTATTGGATTAAAACATATTAAAACAGTGTCCGAATTCGGTAGGAATTCGCTCAGCGTTACGACATGGGAATGACAGGGATAAAATTCTGCAAAATTGAAGTGCCTTTTAAGCCAATATTCTTCACTAATTCCATATACGTGGAAGACATGTCACAGGTCGAGTTACGGTGAGTTAGAAGCAAATCTAAAATGGAATGCTTGATAAGGGTGATCCTTCTTGCAACATTGATGTGATTCGTGAAAATTAAGGAACTTAACGGCTAATTTAGTGTGAAGTGTTCCGTAATGGAATCATATTCATCAAGACTGATTATTATAAAACACAGCATATACATTCATATATATATATATATATATATATATATATATATATATATATATATATATATATATATATATATATATATGTATGTATGTATGTATATATATATATATATATATATATATATATATATATATATATATATATATATATATATATTTATTTATTTA
>BOPN01002754.1:88637-91137 GCA_017312705.2 Penaeus japonicus | reverse complement strand
ATATTATTGTTGTTACTGTTGCTGCTTATTTGTTGTTGTTATTGCTCTAATTACTGATTATCATATTTACTGTTATCTTCATTATCGTTATTATCATTATTATTATCTCCATAAAAGTGATGTGGATAGCTGTAGTAATGATAATGTGGATATCTAGTTGAATATTTCATCACATACAATCACAAAAAAATACACAATAATTAAAAAAAAAAATATATGAGTTATGAAACATCCATTGCCAGAAAAGATAATCACAGAGCAAATCCACACTGATGATATCAAAGAGAATTACAAATTTTATCCACCTGTTTATATGAAGCTGTCCTCGTTTTGAAACTACCTTTTGTTCGTCTGTAATGGCTTATGATACTCAAGAATAATATTTATTATAGAAAATAGATCAACGATTGGATTATATACATAAAAAGTTATAATTATAGTAACTCCAATTATACGTTAATCTAGATTTTGTTTTTGCTTTTTTTATGAATTGATAAAGAAGTTTAGATATTTGTCAGTAAGTGTGGATGAATGTTAATAGAATTAGTAGCATCATTATTCTTGTTTGTATTATCCGATCACCTTTATTATTATTATTATTATTATGGTTATTATCACAGTCGTTGTAATTGATATTCATAGTATTATTTTTAACCTTCTTATGTTTATCATCTCCATTTATGTCATGACTATGATTATTCTTGTTGATGTTATTGCAATGTCAGCTCTATTTGGGTCAATATTCCATATCTGGCTTCAGTAGAGAGACTTGCACTGCTTATTCAAACACAAAACTTTTGACTGCCATGACATTGCGACAAAATTAGTGGCTGATTCCATTCATTTTCACCTTTATGTCCTTAATGATCGGATTAAGACTTGCATGACAAACCTTGATGACCTAAATGCATCTGCTTTGTTTCGTTTGACCTTGTTTTTTTATTTTTCATTTTTTTTATCATTATTACTATTATTATTATTATTATTATCATTATTTTTTTTTCTTTTCTTTTTTTTCTTTTTTTTAGACTTTTCATATATTTTAATATCAGAGTTTCTTAACTTGGATATTTCCATCATGCAGTTCAGTTAACATGCACTTTTCTTAATAGCACACTCTTCACGGATTACCACTAAATTTCAAGTTGCAGCAATAGTTGGGCAATCAAGCACTGTATTGCTTTCATAGGAAAATGTATATGCCAAATATTGCAATATGACAACCAAGACCACTTTTTACTTCATTCTTGCACAAGAGGAATCACATGCAACAAACACAGTCCGGCCTAATCTTGCATGATTTGAAATCACCAGAACAAGAATGGTTATAGCCAACTACAGTCATCTTAATTAAGTGCTTATTAAGAACACTTGTGTCATCCTGTGTGAAGACCCAACGGCAGGTGTTAATCGGAGTGCGGTGCGGAGGAATCATATGAATAATAGTATGAATAATTATGTATGATTTTTAAATACTTTTATGCGTCAACTTTTCATTCCTGGTATGATTTAATATTATTATGATTGTACAAATAATAGTTTTTGCATCATAAATAACTAATAAGGCAAGATAAATATGTCACAGGTCCCTATGATAATAATGATAATGATGATAATGATAGTGATAATGATAATGATAATAATAATGATAATGATAATAAGGATCCTCACCATCGTCACTGTCATCATCATCATCATCGACATCATCTCAATCATCGTCATTACCATCATGATCATAAAGATGAGTATGTTGTTCCTGCTGCTAATGATGATAATAATGAAGATGAAGGTGATGAATATAAGGACAATGATGATGACGACCATAATGATAAAGATGATTGATTTTACAATGATTACCAAGATAATCTTCATTCACTTCATCGTTACATAAGAAACAAAGAAAAAGTACAAACCACCTCCTAAGCCCGACCAGCTAAGAAGCTGCGTTTCGTATTTCATAAAGAAAAAAGTACAGAAAAAATACAAAAAAAAGAGAAAACCCCCACTTGTCAAGCTCAGATGCAATCTTTGTTCTGAATTTCTTTGTCTTTTGAAATGCCAGATGCAATTCCGTGTCTTTGCTCCTGCGGTCGATGGCTGCAACAATCAAAGGGTTGCTCGCTCTTGTTATAAACATATTGTGTGTTTGGGTGTGTTGAATATATGTGTATATTTGTATGTATATAAGTATGTATATCGTATGTATATATATATATATATATATATATATATATATATATATATATATACATATATATGTATGTATATATATATATATATATATATATATATATATATATATATATATATATATATATATATATATATGCATATATATATATATGCATATATATATATATATATATATATATATATATATATATATATATATATTTATTTATTTATGACTATCTATACATACATACATACACATGTGTGCGTTGTGTGTGTAATATATATATATATATATATATATATATATATATATATATATATATAT
>BOPN01002754.1:78637-83637 GCA_017312705.2 Penaeus japonicus | reverse complement strand
TCCTTTTCTTTTTACTCCTATCTTTCTCTCTCTCTTTCTCTCCCTTTTTCTCATCTTCTGTCTCTCTCTCTTTCCCACCCTCTTTCTCTCCCCCTTTCTCTCCCTCTTCCTTTTTCTCTCTCTCTCCCTCTTTATCTTCCTTTTTCTTTCTCTCTTTCTCTCCTTATTTATCTCTCTCTTTCTCTCCCCCTTTCTATCCCTCTTTCTCACCCTCTTTCTCTTCCATTTTCTCACCCTCATTTTCACCTTCTTTCTCTCCCTCTTTTCTCCTCTCTTTGTCTCACCCTTTTTCTCCCTCTTTTTCATTACGTTATATCTCCTTTTCCCTCTTTCTTTCTTTTCTTTCTCTTCCTATTTCTCAACCACTTTCTTTTCCTCTTTCTCTCCCTCTTTCTCACCCTCTTTCTTTCCCTCTTTCTCTCCCTCTTTCTCACCTTCTTTCTCGCCCTCTTTATCTCCCTTTCCTCACCCTATTTCTCTCTCACCTTCTCACCCTCTTTCTTTCCCTCTTTCTCTCCCTCTTTCTCATCTTCTTTCTCACCCTTTTTCTTTTTCTCCCTTCTATTTATCTCGCTCTTTCTCACCCACTTCCTCATTCTTTCTCACCTTCTTTCTCACCCTCTTTTTCTCCCTTTTTATCACCCTTTTTCTTTCTCACGCTCTTTCTCACCCTCTTTCTCACCCTCTTTATCTCCCTCTTTTTCTCCCTCTTTATCTCCTTCTCTATCTCTATCTCACCTTCTTTCTCACCCTCTTTATCTTCCTTTTTCTCACCCTCTGTCTCACCCTCCTTCTCCCTCTTTTTTCATTACGTTATCTCTCCTTTTCCCTCTTTCTTTCTTTTCTTTCTCTCCCTCTTTATCGCCCTCTTTGTGTCCCTCTTTATATCCACTACTTTCTCTCCCTCTTTCTACCTCTCTTTCTTGTCCAAACTTTCTTTATATTTATCACTCTAATCCTCTTTCCTTCCGCCTCTCTTTCTCCCTCTTCCTCTTTCTCATTCCATCTTGGTATTTCTACTTCACCCTTCTTTATTCCTCCCTTCTTCTCTCCTCCTTTTCGTTTGTTTGTTTGTTTTTTTTCCTTTATTGCCCACTTTCTTCCTCCTTTCTTTTTCTCCCTCCATCCTTGCCCTTCCTCCCTCCTCCTTTCTTTCTTCCTTCCCTTTTTCTCTCGTTTTCTCTCACCTTCCTTACTTCTCTCTTCCTCTCTCTTCCTTCCTTCCTTCCCTCTTTCTCCCTCTTCCTTCCTTCCTTCCTTCTTTCTCCCTCTTCCTTGCTTCCTTCCCTCTTTCTCCCTCTTCCTTCCTTCCTTCCCTCTCTGTCTACTTCCTTCCATCCTTTTTCTTTCTCCTTCTTCCTTTCTTTTTATCCGTCTTCCTTACTTCCTTCCCTCTTTCTCCCTCTTCCTCTCTTCCTTCTCTTTCTCCTTCCTCCTTTCACTTCTTTTATTTCTTCTTCCTCCCTCCTCTTCTTTTGTTTCTCCTTCCATCCTTTCCCTTTCTCGTTCTTCCCTCCTCCCATTCCCCCTCCCTTTCTCCTTCCTTTTTTCCTTCTCTCTCTCTCTTCTTTCCCTCCTTCCCCCTCCCCCCTTACCTTCCAGCTTTCCCCCTTCCTCCATTATTCCATCAATCCTTATTCGATCTTCTTCCTTGCTTCTTTCCTTCTCTCTTTCTGCCTCCTTCCATTCTTCCTCTTTCCCCTTCTTCCTTGTTTCTGTCTCTTTCTATTCCTTCCCTCCTTTTCCCCCTTCCTTCCTGGCTTCCTCCCACCTTCTTACTCTTCCTCCATTATTCCATCCTTCCCTCCTCCTCCTCCTCCCTCTTCCTTGCTTCCTTCCTTCCTTCCCTCTCCTACTTCCTCCATTATTCCATCCTTCCCTCCTCCTCCTCCTCTTCCTCCTCCTCCTCCCTCTTCCTTGCTTCCCATTCTTACCCTTCCTCCATTATTCAATCCTTCCCTCCTCCTCCTCCTCCTCCCTCTTCCTTACTTACTTCCTTCCTTCCTTCCCTCTCCCACTTCCTCCATTATTCCATCCTTCCCTCCTCCTCCTCCTCCCTCTTCCTTGCTTCATTCCTTCCTTCCCTCTCCCACTTCCTCCATTATTCCATCCTTCCCTCCTCCTCCTCCTCCTCCCTCTTCCTTGCTTCCTTCCTTCCTTCCCTCTCCTACTTCCTCCATTATTCCATTCTTCCCCTTCTTACCCTTCTTCCATTGTTCCATCCTTCCCTCCTCCTCCTCCCCCTCCTCCCTCTTCCTTGCTTCCTTCCTTCCTTCCCTCTCCTACTTCCATGCTTCCTTCCCTCCTCCTCCTCCTCCCTCCTCCTTGCTTCCTTCCTTCCTTCCCTCTCCTACTTCCTCCCTCTTCCATGCTTCCTTCCCTCCTCCTCCTCCTCCTCCTCCTCCCTCTTCCTCCTCCTCCCTCTTCCTCCTTCCCTCCTCCTCCTCCTCCCTCTTCCTCCCTCCCTCCTCCTCCTTCTCTTCCCTCTTCCATGCTTCCTTCCTTCCTTCCTTCCCTCTCCTACTTCCTCCTTCGTCGACCGTGCAACGAAGCACCTGTTGCCGTCAGATGATGATACGCCATTCACTGTGACTGATTATTATGTCAAGGAGAACCGTGATTGCGTGCGTTCTTGGGTGCTTGTGTGTGCGTCTGTGGGAGTGTGTGTGTGTGGAGGGGGTTGTGTGGGGGGAAGGGGGGGTGTTGTGTGTGTGGGGAGAGGGGTGTTTTTGTGTGTTGTGTGTGGGGGGGAGGGGTGGAAGGGGGAAGGGGGTTTGTGTGTGTTAGTGTGGGGGGGAGGGAGGGTTGTGTGTTGTGTGTGTGGGGGGGAGGGGGACGGGGGAAGGGGTTGTGTGTTGTGTGGGGGGGGGAAGGGGGAGGGGGTTTGTTTGTGTTAGTGTGTGGGGGGAAGAGGGAGGGGGTTTGTGTGTATGTGGGGGGGAGGGGGGTTGTGTGTATGTGTGTGAGTATGGAAAAAAGGGAAGAATAGAAGAAGTGAGAGAGATTCTATTTGTGTGTGTGTGTGTGTGTGTGTGTGTGTGTGTGTGTGTGTAAACTTGTCTGTAAGAGAAGGAGAGTATATATGCCCGTGTTGCTTGTATATGCGAGTGTGAATTCATACATATATGTGTATGATTTGATTTGTGCGAGTTTCCGTAATGGACCTGGCACCTTAATTTGCATTTATCTTTTATTTACAGCCATATGCCAGTCTCTTGTTAACAGCATTTATTGTTAGATATGAACATATACTGATTTCGGGTTATATTTTATCTTTTATGTCTTTTTCTCTTTCTTCCTTCATTCTCATTTTTTTTTCTTCTTCTTTTTTTTTTCTTTTTTTTGTCTTTTAGTCTGTATTTTTTTTTTTCTCTCTCTCTACGAATATTCTCCCTTTATATCTTTCCCTTTTCTCTTATTGTATAGACGTATACACACGTACAATCATACACACAGACATACATTCAGATATAAACACACATACACACACAAGCACACACGTACGCACACATGTGCATTTTCTCCACAGAATTCCACATACTTTCTGAAGTATCTTATACTGCAGAGGGTATTGGGTATCATATATCCAACTACTTCCTTGGGATAGACAGAGATTTATCCATCTGTCTCAACTTTACCGTCTGTCCAGTTCCATATCCGCTTTGACCTCTGAAAAGCTTGAACCTGTGAATATGTATGTGTGTGTGTATATATATATATAATATATATATATATATATATATATATATATATATATATATATATATATATATATATATATATATATATATACATATATATATATATATATATATATATATATATATATATATATATATATATATATATATATATATATATATATATATATATATATATATATATATATATATATATATATATATATATATATATATATATATATATATATATACATATAAATATACATATACATATACATATACATATACATATATATATATATAATATATACATATACATATATATATATATATATATATATATATACATATATATATAAATATACATATACATATATATATAAATATATATATATATATATATATATATATATATATACATAAACAGATTAGCCTTCCTGCAATACCAAGACTAACTGTACAACAGTAAATAACATAATCGGAAGTACGGAGCCACCAAAATTTATATCAAATAACGAGCAAATGTCAGAAATCATAACACCTTTGACCACGGCCGATCAAATGTCATCCACCAAAAGTATTGATGAAGAAAAGAGGAGCGTCTCAATTTATAGAATAATAAATCACCCAGTTATGATTGTCTGCGTATATTTTTATATTGACAGAAATATCCAGGATGACACAGACCTGCCATCTCAAAACAAGAAAAAAAAGGATTTAATCAAAGTCAAAGATATTACTCTCTGAACTCTCTGAACAATGACGATGAGTATGAAAAAAAACAGGATTGATATCTCAAAAGAAGAAAAAATAATATAATGACAGTAAAAGGGATCACTCATCAACACCATAAATCACTACAATCACCATGATCATCATTATCGTCACCATCACATTACCTTGTAAGAGAGCTGTAATGGCGAGAATCCCCACCAGATTCTGGCTTGTTTTCCACCCCATGCTCACCCCCGGGGGACCCCTTATCATCAGGGGGTGGGGGGGGACTGGCGATGCCCTTTAGTGACCGGGAAAGGCTTTCAGGGGTAAAGGAAGTAAGGGTATTTTCCCGTAGAGTTTAATTCTTCCCTTTCTGTATTCTTTTTTTCTTCTTTTTTTTCTCTCTTTTTTATTGTCTTTTTGTTACGTCTTTTCCTCTGCTTGTTTCTCTAGTTTCCTTTTCACCTTCCCCGTTCACGTAAGAAGCCACTCAGCGACGAGCAAGACGCACGTGCTCCAACACCTCGGGAACTTTCAATTTCAGTATAAACATTCAGTTTGATTATCCTTTTTTTTTTCAGAGATAATAGACCAATCTTT